>JAHZNF010002021.1:0-10631 GCA_027744215.1 Troglopedetes dispersus
TACATACATATATGTATGCATAGCTGTGTCAATATTGTAGACTATGCCTCTACGCACTTTTTTCGTACGCACTTTTATATACCTTCCGCTTTTTGTGTGCAGCTTGAAGCCCTACTTTTTCTCTCACCTACATAATCTATTTTAGTTGCTATACACTGAAAACGCGAGGATATATGGAGAATTTTTCTATAAAAGTTATTTTTAGCCTGGGCATTTCTCCCTTGTGTCAACTCCACCATTATTATTACGCACAAAGGTAGATACATAACGATTTTACTCATATTATTTCGTAGACACACATAGTTCAAAATTATAGAAGACTCTGGTACATAAATATATACAAAAGTCTCTGTGTCTGTCTGAAATAAGTCGTGGCTTTTTGGAAGCTCCATTTCTTTCTCTCTCCTTCTCTCACGCACTCTGACGCACTTTCCCTGTCAGCATGCATGCGTGTGTGCGAGCAAGAATGAAATGGGAAGAGTGGTGGCCAACATCTTTTGCTCTCCTTTTTTGATTCACAAAAACTTGGTAAAAGCACCATAAATTCTCTGCTTATCTAGGTATGTATGTGTCCATATATATTTGGATACAGTACCTCCCAGTAATACAGTAAACACAATGGACCTTAATCCAGAAAAAAAAAATTCCAAAGTGAGTGTGAATGCCCTCGAAAGAATGGCGGAGCACATTTTGTGAATGGGAGAGAGCTTTCTGGAACGTGACGTTCGTCGAGGGAAAGTAAAAAGCTCAAATCCGTCTCATTTTTTGGAGCACTGAAGAGAGACAAAAAAACAGCAAGATTGTGTTACCCAAGCATACTCGTCATTATTTTTGTCTGCAAATTTCCGCTCTCATATTATAATATCTCTCCGGTGCTGATAGAATGCGTGTCCGCGGGCAATTATTGTTTACTCCGCTAAAAATATAACCGACAGGTTACCTGGCCCAGCTAAAAATAGCAAAAACAATTTATGCAGCTTTTAGACACACACACATGCACATTTTTATTTTCCACACATCCTGCCTTGTAACTAAAATATTCTATGCAAATTTTTACCCCCAGCTTTCCAGTAGGCGGCATAATTGACCCTATAAATAGTTTCGCCTTTAAGTGCTCCGTGTTCACAAAAAATCTATTTTTGGAGCAATAATGTTACTACAAAATGTTATAATTACCACACCGCTCGTTAGTATAAAGCCTACCAAAAAATATGCAGCTGTGATTTTTTCTAGCTTTCCAGTAGGCGGCATAATTGACCCTATAAATAGCTTCGCCTTTAAGTGCTCCGTGTCCACAAAAAATCTATTTTTGGAGCAATAATGTTACTACAAAATGTTATAATTACCACACCGCTCGTTAGTATAAAGCCTACCAAAAAATATGCAGCTGTGTCCAAAAAATCTAATAATGTGCTCCATTTTTTTATGACAATGGGGAAGCATATATTTATGAAACAATAAAGCATCGAGAAATTTTTTTTAAAAGATGTAAGCCTACCTACGTTATTTTTTGCACACCTCTTCTACCATGTAACAACCACCACATAACATCCCTCATAAGAATTTACCATCTTTACGTGGTGGTTATGTGTACAATGATGATGACGCTCTTAGCAAACTTTGCAATTGTAATGACAACCAGGAAAAAATGAGACAGACAAGATAGATCTTAGTACTATTTTTTGACAAAATCGTGACGTGTGTTTTTGAGGTAATCAAATCAAGCATGGAACCGTAACGTATCCAAATATTATTATTTGGAGCAATATCGAATATTGCAGGCATGTTTTTAAAATAAGTTCTCCGGAAAAAAATGTAACGTTAATTGTTTGGACACACAGCTTTTTACAAAAATGGAGGTGTTTTTAAATGTTTATTTTTTCCTAAAAAATATTAATATGTACACATTTTTTAAGATGAGCCTTCCCACACATTTCTAGAATTTTTCTAACAAACGTCACACAAAAAAATATTTAATTTATTAATCTTATTCACAGAAGCGATAAGCCAGTGAGACATTTGAGTAGTAGACGGTAAAATATAAGATTGAGTGGCTTTGATTTTTTTGGTAATCAACTTCACTTATGCTCCACTTTTTTAAAGCAAAAGCAATAATAGTTACCACAACGGTGGTATGGTTATCATATGCTAATGGTTTCACTGGAAAAAGATTGACATCGACGTCAACACAAAAAATAGTGAAACAAGAGCAGCATTTTTATGTCTAATTTTTTTGTCTCCTGTCGCAATCTCCTTTTATTTTGTGGAGGTGATGATGCAACACAGGGACAAAGCAAGAGAAAAAATGGGATTATTCTGAAGAGCTTTTTTGTGCACGTCATCGAGAAAAAAAGGAGCATCGAACGTTGAAGACTGATCTTATCTTGTTGAGAAGATACGTTTAAGTCAATAAAGAAAAAAAAGGCAAGAAATTGATGGATAAAGATTGATACATAAAATTGTTATGGGGGAGTGTGTGTGTGAACAATATTGACGGAGATGAGATGATGATGATAAGCTACTTCCTTACGCACGCACACACCATCAAGGCTTTTACGTGATCACCTTTTTTGTTCCTCAAGGATATTGTGTCTTTAAACTTTAAAAGCATCTGCGACCGACGGGACACTAGTATATTCGGTTGATGACATGAGTTAGGATCCAAATATGATAAGGATGGATGTGTGTGTGTGTGTTTATGATGATAAGTTATAAAGAGCCATTAAGTGATTGGTGTCAATGTGCGCTGTATTTGTCTTCTGCTCTGACTCACTTTCATTTCACCGGCGGTCACCAAACATGTTTTCCGGAATCATGGAAAAAATATATATTTATGCTCCATTGACGTACGGAGCATCCTCCGTCTTTTCTCGATAAACAATGTCTCAAGTACCTTTCCAGCTTATCCTGGTCTATGTTGTTAAAGCTACTCTTCATACATTATCGTCAGAGATCTGTTATCTATCCTTTATCATGATAATGATATATTGACACAATTAATATTATGTGTGCATAAATGTTACTTATCGTTCTGCTAATATTTTTTGCAAATAACGTATCCATTTACTAAAATAGAATTGTTTGAAGGAGTGTAGTGGAGGTACTAAGAATAGCGTGCAGCTCTATTTTTGTGCGCACGCACACGGGACACTGTGTTTACACCTTAATTTTTTTTATTGTTTTTATGAGTCAGCCTACGACGACGACGTCCACCAATTTTCGTGACGTATGCCCAAAAATTACCTGCGGAATAATGTGTTCCATTCATTTCTAAAAGTGCACTTGCATCCAAAAATATAAAGTTCTACTGCGAAACACTTTACAATAATGCATAATGTATGATGTAGCATATTTTTTAGACCTCAATTAATTATCATCATAGGCAACCAGGATGTGGACACAGACTCACGTACAAAGCTTTTTTTATTTGCGGAGATCCAAGTGACAAAAAAATCCCTTCCAAGAATGAGACTAAGTATGAACGTTGATTTTCTGTGGTAGCAGCTTATCAGCGGTACTTATCAGGACCTCAAAGAAGAAGACTTGTCTACTGCGTTTATGACGATCTACGAAGAAAAGGATTTTGCGTAGGTCTTTTGAAAACAAAAGCGTGCGTTGGACAAAATTATAATGACTTCTACGAAACTCAGCATCAGCATCAACTTTTGACAAATCAGAGCAACATTATGGGCCAAAAATACGATGGACGGACGTAAGCGGTAACAATTTCATTTATTTTATTTTTGCTGTGGTCAAGTCAATTCACGATAAAAGCTTTTTGTCGTCATTTATTATCTATCTATCGTGTGACCATGTGAAGCATTATTGTTTGGGTCGAGGCCGGAGATCCTCTTTTGTGGTCACAACACAATTTTGTTTCACTCGCACGATGTATTCCACCAAATATTTTTTTTGGTAGTGTGGACCAGGAAAGCAAGCAGGATAAACGTAGTGCAGGTGTCATTGACCGATGACCGCATTTTACAGCATCCGCTTCGGAAGAGGATTTCGAAATGCTGCCAGCCAGTTGTCCATGAAAACGTGAGAGAGAAATAAAGCCATGTTTCTACCTAAAAAAATGATAATCGCAAAATGCTGAACAAAAAAAAAAAATCTGGCGCGACTAGGCTTGAATAAGTAATTGGGCTACACATCCTCCTGCCTTTAATCTATACTTATCCATTCTCATCAACATCCCCTGCAAAATGCATATACTCTGTTCATACTACCTTATCAGTGCTCATCATCATAGATTGTTTACTACTGAGAAGGAATTAGTAGCTCTTTTTGAATAGAATTTAGCAAGAAAACAATAGATACATTTTTTGAGGAGTTCATCGAATCCCAGAAGTGTGGTCATAAATAAATACAGCCTCTACTTTAGTTCCTTGTTTAGTCACTCTAGCGTACACTTCGCGATAAGCATTCCAAGTACATTGACAGCGGAGCATCATATCATACTCTTATGAACCTACATGTTCATAATACATTACTATTACGAGTGGCAAGCGATGGAGCATCCTATCACCGCACCACTATATCATCATCATCATCATAAAGGATATCCTCCTTGGATTACCTACACACATAACAACGAACGTGAACCACACGATGCAAATTTTTTTTGTTTGCAAGGATGTTCACAAAATTTGATCAAGTTGGAATTCAAACTTTGCTTTTTTGTCCTTCGGTTTCCTTATGCATCATAAAAATAGTGGTATAACTGACGTACATTATGACTTCGCGGTGAGTGCCCTGTGCCCAGTAGACACATTTCATAACCTTGACGTCCTATTCCCACTTTTCCAGATTATCCGAAGTCTTTCCCCAAAAGATTTCCTAAGTTGATAAAAGACAAATTATTTGCTTTTCAAAAATGGTGTAAAGAGTGTAAACTGACAACCTTCCTGACAGTCAAACTTCACACATTTCATTTTCTAAAAAATCTTCTTGTCTGCTTCTATGATATGTGATCTAAAAATAGCCCGATCAATCAATAACTTTCTTAAACTTTTTTGTGTTGCATTTTCTGGTATAACCAGAAAATGACAAAAAACCGGAACAGTGTAGTTGGAGAATGAAAAACGGAGGCGCAATATCTATTTTATGCATGTGTCCGCATCCATTTTTCAATTAAGAACTAAATTCTTCCAAAAGAATTTTTGTTTCAAGAAGACAGCTTGAAAATGTAACATTGTGCGCAGAACAACTGAGAAGACATTGATGGGGGGGAGTGTCTTCAATTTTTTTCTTCTTTTCACGCATCCAAAATGTGAACTTTATACCCTTTCTCATTACAACTTTTAGTATCGAAATAAATTAGTGTCATGTGTCAAGCTTTATTAGTGCGGTGCAGTCCGTGTACCACCGCCACAACAATATCAGTCTCTGTGCAGATGTTAACCGCGTCTCTCATGCTGAAAGACGTGCTCCATTCCTTGTCAAAATTTTGACATTTCATTGTTTGAAGAAGAAAATGAGTATCTTGTTTTAGGGAGCCACCATGCTAAAAAGAAAAACTAGTTGAGCCTAGTTTCATTTTTTATACATTTTATGACTCTTGGACTTTGTCTTCCAAATTTATTTTGCTCATCATATTTGATGATGAGCACTCTTTGTTGAAGAGTGGACAGGCTTCACGTGTTTCTGTGAAGATAAAAAAAGACAATGACAAGCTTCAACACGTCCAGCTTCCCATTTCTGGTCAAAACGACATTTTGATGAGGCATTTGTACTCACCAAATCTATTGCTTAACACTTTTGAAAAAAAAAACCTGAAATACTTAAATATTCCTCCACCTTCTCAATGAAATTAGGTGACATAATTAATGAGCCTAGTATAAGCTTCTGCAAAAAAATGGTTCACATTACCCCAAAAAAGATAACTCTTTTTTATTATCAATGTCGCCAACAAGTCTCTTGGTACGGGGCACATTGTTTTGAGAATAAATTGATCTATTTTCAGATAATGAAAGTTAACAGAAAATAGCTGGCATATATGTCTCATTAGCTGTCCACTGCACATATCTCTAGAATTGTTATCAAAAGTGCACCCAAAATCCACATGAAGAAGAGTTCATAAAATCCGGACTGATCCAGACTAGCCGACTCATTATTACTTTTGAGACATACACGCTCTATGAGAAATGACACCGCACCGCCTGACTGTTGTGGTCTGAGGCTGACTGATGAGGAGTGTGCTCAAATTATGGCACACATGACTGACTGGGTGATTATGTGATATGCTGAAGTGAAGACGTCAACGAAATTGTTCCTCATTCGACTTGACATTTTTACATGCGCAAAAGGGAAATTTCTGTTCCAATCAAAAGGAAGCAATATCCTGGGTCAAGTTACATAAGAAAAAGTAAAATCCACTCACCAAATGTGAACACTTATGGATCTCATCTATTAAAATTCATGTGTTCATTAATGTATAACAGTTCCCTACGTGCGTCATCATCATCACATCACACACACAAGTCTCTGTGTGAGAGCGATATCGAATTTTTAAAGGAGAAGCGACAAGAGAAGTTTTGGTATGCATGCATGCATGCATGCGCGCTCAAATGGAATTGATAACATTGATAACCAAAAAATAACTACAACTTGAAAGCAGAAGGACAAAACTCATCATTACTCGATCGTGCTACTGAAAAGTTAACCTAGTGTGGTCACAAAATGAGAGAGAGTCTTGCTTTTCCAATAGTGAAATGTGGACGTCACGACAAACAGAAAATTAATTGAGATTTAATTGGAACATAAATTCGGTGTAATCAAATCGCCAATTTATTGGAGCACATATTACGATACTACTACTGCACCGATATGATATTGGTTTCAACAAATCTCTTTTTGGGTAATCTCCATCTCATGTTCACTCTTCTGTAATGTGCATGGTTCTGTGGCGAGATAATAATTTTACTAGCTGGCGCTCTCCTACAACTCTATTTTTGAACACCAGCATACAAAAAAATTGTGTGTGCTTAGAAAACAAAAACTATGTAACTTGCTTCGGTCAAATCATACTAAATACAAGAAGCATATATTGCTAAGCTTTGCGTGTGTGTGCGTATATCGTATTCATGCATGATCGAAACAAACGAGTACAATCTTTAAGGTCATCTGATGACACAAACAAGAGGTGCAGAAGAGGACAGCGTTATCCAACTTTCACAAAAGCGTGACTTAAATCCTAATAAATGGCACAATCAATTTTAACCGTTGACACTCTGCTCATATCGTCCTTCCAGCTAAAGCACGTGCTCTCCCCCGGAGTTGCTTGCATTGTGTGTCCATAATTGAATTCAATTTTCTGGCCTCACTCACTCATTTACTCATTTACTTACGTCTCTCTCTTCTCTATAACGTTCTCAGGATAAGCCTTTTCCTATGCTTGAGATATTTATATATATATAACATACATGTGTGCAGTTTTTTTGGGCAATAAATTAGAAATGTGGCAATCTGTCTAACCATGAACTTTTTCTTTTCGGGCTATCTCCTTGCATAATTTCTGGTTGGAGGAGTGACGTACATAACTTTCGTTCGCAGCGACATCGACACCATTTTCTCTCTACCATGCTCACACTTCTACTCACACCAAGATAACCGAGGACGAGAGGAGAGAGAGAGAGAGAGAGAGAGGCTTTTGCAATCACACCAAATCTAATTTATCTAATTCTATATAATATCCATCTTGTGCTTTGACAAAAAACTTTTTTTTCTTGTTTCAACAGCCACCTCGAAATTTTTGCAGAGGCATGCATATATCTCTCTGTGTGTCCATATCATTTTTTAAATGTCATATTATCCATTTTCTCGTGCTCAAGCAGGAAACTTCAACAAAAGAAGAGTTCCACGAAAATCTCTTTTCCTATGTGCGTGTGTCTGCCCGAGTTTTATAATCAAGCTTGTCATGCTTCCCGTCTAAAATTCGCTCGCTGTTTCTGCATTCCTTCATTTTTTGAAGAGACAAGACAAGAAGAACATGATTTACAAGACAATTCCTCTCAATCAAAGCCTCTTTTTTCGAACGGAGAACAGAAAATTATACAATCTTTTATTTATTTTGAACCTGTCCAAACCCGTTACAGGTGGAGTCTCTTTATTCCAAAAAAGTCTATTTTTAGTGGCTTCAATAATTCAATAAAAATGGAGCACAAGATCTCTTCTTTTTCTCGAGTCACAAGACACAAATCATTTTTTTAAAGAGAATCTGCCCCTCCATAATTTCATTAGGATTTTGGACATGACTATTTTTGGAAATGAATCCTGATGGAGTCACTCCCCATAGCTATGAATAGCCCCAGTGACAGGCTTAATTAACCTTTAGTTTTCCTTGCAATCAACCTGAAACTGGATTAGCCAAAAAATTTGCATAGTCATCCCCTTTTCCCGTGATTTTTATTTTGGTGGAGCACAGCACGAAAGAATAGAGCCTCGTCAGGGAAAACTGACAAGGGCTTGTGTTATACACGCTCGCTCCAGAGGTTAAATTTTAATGAGAAGTCTGGAAACAAAATTAGATTCGAGGATGACGTGAATCACTGCCTAGATATTTCTCTACTAGAGCGACGTTAGAGAGAACATTCGATGATAAGAAAATATTTGTAGGCTTATCTTTTCTAGCTCAAAACTGAATTATCACTAAATCCTTTCAAATCCCCTTTTTTCTACTCTCACAATTGTTACAGCTTATCGCGATGGATAATTCAGTGGAAAAAGTGTTAATTCAATTAATAAAAAAAATTGTACAACGACCTTGTTTGGATGTAAAAATGAGAGGGAAGATAAATTTAGCTCAGGTCCAATGGGACACCACAATTGTTTTTATGATGCATGATACATGCTCCAAAAATAGGATCAGAGAATAATCCAATTTTCTATGAAAATCAAATTAATCCATGAACAAATAAAGATAATTTTTGAGGAGTCCCTTCCAAAATCAGATAATCACATTATGCGCACCACTGTGGACACACAATATTAGTACTAATAATAACGCATAGAAAATTGAGTGCGCGACAAATTGCATCTTTTTTTTGGTTTGCTCACTTGTGCTCCACAAAAGAAAACATGAATGACGCGAGAAGCCTGAAAATGCCACTGTTGCAGTTTGCTTGGAGTCTCATCTATGCATGAATGAAATTTTTTTCGGCATCCAACTTCCTCAATGGACTTTTCGGGTTGGTTGGATAGCGAAACAGTGAATGATTTGATTCACATTTTCCAGGGTTTATATATATTTGTGAATGGAGGATGCTGCAGCCGAAACATAATATTATTTTTTTGGAACAAAAATAAAAAAGGGTACGAATGATGGAAAGGAGAAAGGAACACTACTCTCTGCGTGAACACTGTACCTTTTTCGCTTCCGAGAAGTGAACCATTTTAGTTCAGAGTGGCAAAATGTGCACCCATAGAGTATTTATGCACACACAGCAGCTTTTTCTATAAAGGATAATATTATATTGAACGTGACAACGTGCGTAAGTGCGTAGACGCATCGGTTTCGCACACACGCAAGTTAGCTCAAACACTAGCACATTCTCTAGCAATCTATGCTATGAAAAAATTGTAACAAAAAATATTACTGCTACGCTTATCTTCTCTGCTATAGAATTACACGTGTGATGGGAAGACCTCCATAGTGAAATTTCCTTTTTCCTCAAACTTGAAGGTTGTTGAGTAGCTTCTGTACAAGTGGAAGATATAGAGAGGAATTTTCTGGAGGATTGGCTACAAGTCTATTATGATTAGAGAGGAAAATCCAGGAAGCGCTTCAGCTACAATAATTTCATCACAAGAAAAGCTGACACATAGCTACATAGCTCCATAAGTTTGGTAAGCGAGAGTGTTGCTAGCCTAAAAATACAGTTTTTGTTACGTAAGAAGAATGTCTCTCTTTTTTTCAATGACGTCAAAAAAAAATTCTTGAGTGTCCAACACTCATCATAGATAACTCATCTAAAAGGAGACTAATCTCCGCAATGCTGTATTTCCAAATATGCACATGCAACAGTAATAATTATAGTAATAATGGACACACTACTGCATTTATCAAAGTTCACCACCAGCCAAGAAGTGAACCAATTCTAGATTTGAGTCCATTTTCGTAAGTGTCATAAATGGATAGATCAAAGTGAGTGGAGCAAACCAATTTGTAAATTACAAGGATAACCCATAACTAAAACTATTTACATATTTTGCTGTGTACGCAGATTATACGTAACTAAAAAGATGACTTTCAAATGGGATTTACCGGAAGATAAATGATCAAAGGAAACAATTACATATACTTTGACAAAAGGCGTTTTTATATCCTTTTTATCTTTGCTCCATATGTAATTAATTTTGTTCTTTTTGTGAGAAAAATAATATGGCTCGATTCCATCAGTGTGTCAACACACTTGTTCTGTCTTCTTAGTAGACAGACAGAGTGCTTTGTACATCTCGTTTGTTTACTCTTTTTGGATTGGTAACGTAATCAAAATTGGGAGAGAACTTTGAAAAAAATCGTATTGCATCAGCTCCAAAAAAATCTTATATAATTCTGCCCACAATTTTTACGTAATAACCGTTCATTAAATTGTTTCAGATAATCGAACAATTTTTTATTGCGCAATTGA
>JAHZNF010002022.1:0-17999 GCA_027744215.1 Troglopedetes dispersus
AAAGAAAAAGAAACTGGAAGCACAATATTAAACGTTTCTAGCATTTATTGCCAATGCTAATCTGATAATTTTCAAATCAAATCATTGCACCAAAATTCATGCACTGCAAACTTGGAGTTTACGCCAAAGAGAAGCCATAAAACCTAAAACACTTTTTATCAGCAGCACGTAAACTACGCTGAACACTATAAAATGTGTGCTCTACAAGTTATGACAGGTTGAGTGCGTGACAAAACGACTTTTAATGTTTCATTGTTACAGACACTCTATTTTCGCCCGATGCTTTATTTCAGCAAAAAGAAATGCTATTTTTAAATACACTTTCTGCGAACAAAAGAGATATTATGTATATTTATTCCCAGTTCTGAACTATACTGACTCATTTCAAGTTCCGTTTGATTGTCTTTACTTTTGCTCAGGCACTGCTTGGCGTGCTCCGTTAAAAGTCACTGACGCAGTTACAAAATTTCTTGCGTGAAGAATAAGAACAAACTCGCTGTAACTGATTCATGACAAGTAAAGTTTGAAATATTTGATGAACACGTTAAAAAAGAAAGGACACGAAGCGCCTTCCCCACTCGAGAAAAAACCATGCACAAATGTTCATAGAAAGTGGTATCGCTTAAAGGATCAGAGATGTGTTATTAAGTGGGACTAGCTGGACGGTATGGCCTTTCAAATGTGCTATTAAGTCGTCGTAGGCAGAGACGCGGAAGGGTGGCAGGTGTTTCTAATCGATGCATTTCAAGACTGCTTCCCAGTTTGAAGAAAAACGGGCTAAGAATTGTCTTTGGTTTGTGAGTTTTCGTGCCAACTTGAAGGATGAAATTTCTTTGGGTATGTGCATGCTACAAATATTATTTTTAATGCCTACGTTTGTGCATTTTAAATACACATTAGTTGTGACCCTCACATCTGCCGTAGTTTCCTTGTCAAGTTCAATCTCCAAGGCCAAATATATGAATGAATCACATGAAAAGCAGCCTTTTCCTCAAAGATGTGAAAATACTCGCGCTAAAGCTAACTTCACTTGGTAATTGGTGGGTAGAACGCTTCAATTAATTATTGTAATAGAATGGGTACTTGCTATTATGCAAATATTTTCCTTGAATATGCTAGTTAGTCTTGGGTATCCCTATATTACTAGTATAATATACGTGTTGTGTTGAGTGCAGTTTGTTTTCGGTAATCACACAATTCTGTTTGGCTAGACATACATATATATGACATGTAGATTTAGAATGCAGCCAAATTGGCATGTTGAGCTATTAATTTCACCACATAGTAATTAGTATTTACGGACACATCTTTTTTCAGTAGTGTGCAACTGCGTACGTTGTACTTACAATCAGGCAAGAAAGCAGTTTTCTATATAATCTGCAGTTCTGCGCTACTTTTTTAGAAAAGCAATCCGTCAATAATCATTCCATTTCTGTACTTACTTTTACTAGACCATCTACGAAAACTGTGACTTGCTGTCTTATCCTGCTTTTCAAGGTTTCAACAACACCAACAAACAATAAATATTTTCAAAATTAGCAACAAACGATGATTTTTTTTTACAAAGTTGGCATTTACCACAACAAGTAACAGGCAAACTTCAATGTTTATCTCGTAGTAAAGTTAAGACTATTTTTGCAGAAACTGTTTACGCCATTGATATGAATGAATATGATTAAAAAATTCACATATAAAAAGTAAACTCACCCAGAAACAATTTTATTTGTAGTGTGAACTTTTTTGATACTATCTAACATGAGATATTATCTATTGGAAGGAGAACCGTGGCTTCACTCACAATTTACCTTGGTCTCTTATTTTTGGCGATCGAAGTATTCCTACACACACAAAATTATTATATAATATTTTTGTCGTAAAGGACTAGTTCTCACACCACTTTTAGACTTTTACTTGGTGGGAATCCATAGATAATCGGCTTACTTCTAAGGAAGCGTAAAGTTAAATGCACGCTGACGCCCAACGAGATAGCGGCAAAGAATCCTGTACAAATCCAGGTGAGCACAATCAGAGTTTCTGCAAGCTTCCCAAACAGACGGATTTTCCCCTACACATTGGAATAACAAGGGCAACATTTCCTGCAAAATTAACTAACCACAGTAATCAGTTTTTATAGCTAATTATCTCGCGTCTCAGCCACAATAAATAATTTGTATACCAGTTCTCACAGACAATAAACAACTGCACTAGGGGAAAAATATTATTGACTTTCAAGATATTGGAAATCATACCTCCTCTTCTTCAGAAAGCACCCCTTCGTCTACGTAGTCCATCGAATCCATTTATGATGGGCGCCTTGGACGTGGATGTGGCATTGCTGACAAGTCGCAGTAAATGATCCGCGAAAAAATGGGGAAATATTACTTTTTCCTTCTTGATCGCAATTGATCGACGTTGCTGATCGGCGCAGAAAAAAATATAGATAGTTTCGTAATGCAATAATATTTTTTCGGTAGGCACCTCGTTGCTTTTTTTTCTTGTCTTGCTTAATTCCAATAGGTGAGCTGCATGTTGTGACCAACTTTCGGGTTGAAAACAAGAATGAATGGAATGGAAAAAGAAAATCTTGTATACTCCTTACTTTCGAGAAAAAGAAATGTCAACGTGTGAGTGCATTTTGTGCGATACGTATAAATAAAATATTCTGAGAAGAAACGACTTCCGAATTCCTCTGAATCTATACGTCAACGAATCAACGAATGGCAGCAAAAATCGTATACGGAACTGTTGAACGCAAAAGTGGACCAATTGATAATGATAAAAACTAGGGTGATTGGTCCCGAAAAAATGCCCTATTAAGTTGAATCTTTCTTTGAAAACAAACTCGCTACTTATAACATGAGCCTATACAATACTGATTTGTTCTCTTTACTGAGTAGTAGTAAATGTGATCTGGAGCAATAATAAGCCTAAAAATTCCAGTTCAGACATTTTGCATTTGCATTAATTTTGTCTCTTATTCCAGCAAAGAAGAATTCCTCCTGTTCTACTAAAGACGACTTAATACACTACTTATGTAAAAACAATGCACCACTCAAAGAGTAATGTGATCGATGAAAGTGGCGTGTGTGTTGATGGAGCAAGAAACTTGTAAAACTTTCCACGATGAATTTCTCAGATAAAATTCACGCAGTAGTGGTGGTATGCAAGCCCTTCTAATACACCATTATGCAAATGAGCCCTGAACGAACGTGATCAAGCGGGCGAAAAATAGTGGCGGTGAAAGTCCTATGCGAAAGATACTCATTTTGGGAAAAATAAAATATCGATAATCACAGTGATAGGGCCATGCCACCTAACAAGCACAAGGCTGAGATTATGGGGGAATGGCACAGTAATATCTGCTAACAAGCCAAATTCAGATGAAAAGGCAGTCGCAGCGATGGAGTCAGTAAGACTGCAAAATGTTAACCGCAATGATCGCACCGGTCTTTGCGCCATTCCACGGCGATGATGATGATGATCATGCCTGCTTCTTTTGCTGCTGCCGCATAAATACATACATACATATATTTCCCAGCATGGTTATATTATTGTACAAACTCAGGAGTGGGCCAAAAAGCCCATAAGAGTGGTATGTGCCACATTTCAACAATGTGCAATAGTAAGTGTGGAGCATGAACATAGCATTACAACCAATAGGACTCATAATGTGTATGTGGCCTTTGGCTTATTTTCTCTGCATTGGTCTTCTTTCTTCTTCTTCTTCTTTCCTTCTTCCTTCATGCAGATGTTAAAAATGAGTGTACTTTTTTGCTTACTTATTTTGTGAGGAAATCTGTACGAATTCTTCCTTACTGCTTTCTCCTTAAGATTTTCCCCTTCAATCCAGCGTGTCTGTGATTTCATACTCTCAAGGGGAAAAGGAGAATCATGCTACTACAATACGCTTTCACTCTGTGCTACTCTACCGGACTAAATTATCTTATTTAAATCTGTGCATTCCCTCAGAAGAAACTGTGTTGCAGTGTTTGTAGTTGTGTGTTCCTCTCCGCGTTCAATAAAGACCTTGTAATATGCCTCCTTAGGATTCCCTTCTAAAAACATGGCTTCGTAAACGCTTCTTCCAGATATTGTTAGTGGGTGAGGATTAATCTGAGCAAAGTGAGCTACAAAAGTAGCAATATGATAATAATAAATGTTATACATATATGTAAGCAGTAGTTCATAACTTATGTGATCACTTTTGGATATTTCTCGTTGGCAAGCTGAGTTGTTTGTAGTTATAACTTATAAGTTAAGTATACTACATTTACTTGTTTTTGTCTGGATATAGCACAAAATAGCATGGAATGCCTATTTACGAATAAATTAAGAAATTGTATTGCTATAATATTGCTCCAGTGTTTTATGTATTAATCATATTGTACTTCTGAATTAAAACGAATGTGTTATTCACGTTTTGATTCTAAGAACACGCGAAAATGTGATTTCCACAACTTTCGGCGGGACTGTGTTCTTGGTAGAATGTATGCAGTAATAGAAATTCTGTAGCAAATATAATATTATACCTAAGAAGTAGGTACCCTAATATCAGTAGTAGCAACCTATTTGCATGCAGTCCTTGATCAGTCTGCATGTTCTCACTTGTGAAGAAGAAGTCTTCATCTGTAAGGGTTTAACTTTCTGCACATATGTAAGTCACAAAAATGGTTTTCTTTAATGAATAATAAATTAGCTCTCGTTAGCTGAAACTGCATTGCTGCCTGTTGTAAAAGAGACTGTATAAACTAAAGTTTCTTCTTTTGTTCATTTGAATAATGATTCTTATTAAATGTGCCAATCTTGTTCTCATAAATACTTTTTTAGATTGTAGACACTGAACCAGGAAGTCTAAAAAATGAGGGCACATCGTCGGCGGTCAGCGACGTATTTTAGATACAAACTTCACACAATCGTACAAGCATGGAACACTTAGTGAAACGAATTTAATCGTCCTTGTGACTGTAAACTCCAAAACGTACATCTGATAATTTTTGTTGAATTTTTACATAACATTTTACTGCGTGATTTCTACTTCATTTTCTTATAGAATAATTCAGGAAAATAATCGAATATATGTAGGCATGTTCTTACTTTACCTTGAGTATCCAGATTCATCCGGCCAGAGTTTAAAAAAGTGCAGCTAACTTTCTTCTTTGAAACACATGGACGATTGCTTTATTATAATTATTCTAATTGCAAAATACATTTAACGAACAGGTTGGCTTTTTTATGTACACCAAGCAAACTTGAAAAAAATCGCTTTAGGAAAGATTCACAATGTTGACGTTCGTACAACCAAATTTGCAGTAAAAACTTGAATAGCAGAGTTGTCACAAAATCGAGAGTTTGTCACAATATAACATACTATTCGGAAGTAAATTAAAGAATTTGAGTGCCTGCGTATGGATAAGTACCATACATACAACTTACAATATTATTCAAATCAGGTAACAAGGTTTGCAACTTCAGATCAATTCTTAACCATTGGGGCCCAACAATTTTATCGTTTACGTTCGACATAACATTATTAAGGCAAAGCATAGAACAAATTTCGCTTGTCTGCATTTAAACATCTCCAACCATTTGTGGAAAGTAGCTTGCAGACATCTCGTTATACATACATTTTAATGATAAAGTCTTTTTAATAGCAATAAATGGAGGCTTCTTCGATCCAATAACAAGCATTTTACATATACCTCCAGAAATGTCAATAACATGTTTGCATTGTACAGTATTATTACTGGAGTTGTAAATTTACTTGTCAACAATAATCCACAAGAGCCCAGTGAAAAGAAGAAATAGAAGCATTGTGACGAAGCATCGACTGAACCAACACCCATCTTCCCTTCCTTCATAAAAACTGAAATCCTGAAAGAAACACAATATTGAAAACGAAATTAGGGTTATTATCACTTAAAAGGTGTGCCATTGAGGTTGCAGGTAATTGGAACGGATTCTCACAATTAAAAACACTGCTGCGAGGATTAGCGACTTGGTTTTGACATCAACTTTAAGGCTAATAAGAGCTCCACAAATGTCCTCAATGGAATAATCCCACTCTCTGCTAATCCGTCCAATGGGTGTAACTCCATCCGGAAGGCAAATGTTGAAGTCAACATCCTCACAACTGGCCCAGGCACAGCAGCAGTTTGCCCCCTCCATCCCGATAATTTTGAGTATCTCTACGTTGTCCGAGTTGTACACGGAGTATCTCGTGGTACACATTTCATTGTTTTGTCGAATCGTGCCAATGAGCTCATTTTTGGAATTGTGGACGCTAACGCTCTGTTAACAGGCAAAAAACTTAACCTAAGTTTTCAAACTTTTTTGTGGTAAATATTTTATGTTTCAGCTTTTGCAGGAAATGTAAAAGAATTTTATGAGATTAAAGATGCCCGGTTTCAAGTATTTGGAGCGAACCGCAAAGCAACCAGGCCGTCCTTGTATACTCAGTAAGTTTTTCCTCTTCATGCTCAAAATCTGCAACGAAAATGTTCTGGCTCCTCGGCAGAAGCAAAAACTTTTGAGGACACTGGAGCTCTCTGTTGCCAGAAGAATGCAATCCCCGTGGCTGTTCATGATCTGGAAAGTATTTGTTGCATACAGCGTGGCTGTGGACACCAAGAAGAAATGCATAAGTAAACCCCAAGCTTCATATATGTATGTTTGAAATGTTACATGTCGAAAACAAAACCAGGAATCCATAAATAAACAAAAAAAGAATCAAATCAGAAATCAGGGAGCACTTACATTTTACCGATTTATTATGGTGTCGTATGAAAATATGACGCGATCTTCGTAAAAAATTGAAAGGGTCATCCAGTCGAACTACATGCGAGAATACAATTATCATTCAATTAATATTTTGTTTAATTACCAAGAAAAATGTGGCCTGTAGTTGGTTCAAATGCTCCAACCAGTCTACTCTGACATAAAAAGAGCTAGTGACGAGACCATTCTACGAAAAACGAAATTGAGTATCATACCAGATCGAGTTGATGAACCAGGCCGTGAAGGAGAAAATTTATTTTTCAGAATCCCTTTTCCAACGAATGGAGAAGGCGGAGCTAGGAAACACATTTGGCCAACTGCTTTCACTTCAGTCTCCCTTTCGAGGAAATTTTGAGTATTCCAACCTAAAGCAGCCGTAGTAATATTGGGGCATAAAATAAGTTGCTACTTAATGCTATATCACCAATTTGTTAAGAATTTTTAAAATATTTATCGTTACCTCCGCCAGACGGTTTCTTTATTATAATGGTAGGCGGCGTGTATACCACTTGAGGAATAGTCGTTATGCTGGCAGTTCTTGTTGTGGTAGCTGCACTGCCCGTTCTACTGCTTGTTGGGGTTGGGGTCATACTTTCATCTCCGTCTACCCACTTAATCTCTGGTTCGTCTTTGCTTGCCCCATCTTCTGACCGATTGTCATATCCTTCCTCACTTTCACCGCACTCCATTCGGGAGTAATTATCCTCCGCGATGGGAATTTGGTCGGTTTCCATTATGCCAAGTTTTTAACTTGATTATTTTTTGACGTACACGTCCGAGTGAACTTGGAAATTTAAAACATAACTTGTATACTAGACATTCAATTAAACATTAACCAAATCGCCTCTATCCATGGAACTACACAGAACAGAATAATTTGAACTCGGACTTGTTGTTGTGTTTCCAACGGCGCACATAAATTTGACGAAAAGTCAGATAAAAATTAACCAAATCGCCTCTATCCATGGAACTACACAGAACAGAATAATTTGAACTCGGACTTGTTGTTGTGTTTCCAACGGCGCACATAAATTTGACGAAAAGTCAGATCACTCCGAGAAAGTCATCATGAATTTATTGAACCAGCTACGACGATGATGCTGCTGGTGCTTGCGATATCTGGGAAAGTATGGTAATAGGCAACATCCTTGCTTTTCCTTGGAAAACCAGACACTTGTGTGATTTCAATAGAAAGTTATGCCACACTCTCTTTTATTGAGTGAAATTCTCTCTTGGAATTTTGCTTGTATGAGGAAAGACCACATACTCGAGGAAAGTAATAATAGTGAGATCATTCATGTCTCCTTCCTCTGACTCACTCAAACTGGGCAGCATGGAGTACCAGTACCATCCACGTCTGTTATTACAGGGGTTGGTTCATCCTCTTGTTATTATCGTTTTCCTAGGCGTTAACCACGTTGACGCACTAGCACTATATCCACTTCCTGCCAGCCTCCTTCTATCTAAAACTAGATTCCACTTTGGTATTAAAAAACAACAACTTACATCCACTCTATTCTCGTCACCATCACCCGCTAACTGACTGACTTTTTTTCAACGGAACCAGAAGAAAATAGATGAAAGCAGCTCAATTCCTCCATTGAATGTAAAGTGACTGGTGGTGAGAGCATGCTCTTGTCTCCTTCCGTTGGTTTTGTTACATGTGACTTTGCATGCAGGCCAGTCACAAAAACGGAGAGTATCAAACAGTAATTGTTTTTTTACCGGATGGACGAACAAAAAGCCGACAGTCGTGCGAATGACAATCCGTGAAAGAAGTTTGAAATGAAGCATATTACATTTGGCTACGACGTAATGGGATGTTGACAGAGTCAACTAAAATGTGTGCTTAATAGTCCTTGGCTCACGAGAAAAAGAATGACCGAGAGAGTATTGTTGTTTGCCTAATGTGGTAGACAATAATAATGAAGCTATCATGACTCTCTGATGTTGATGATGATGGACACGAGTGATCTTTTATTTTTATTCTTTTTCTTTCTCTTCCACTTTTGTTCAGACGAATTCCAAAGGGGAGCGAGATGACAGCATGCTGTTATTTAACGAATTGTGTAGTAGTGCACTACTACGATCGCAATAACAGTTGTTTGGCTAACGGAGGCATCATCATGTGAGTGGACTACATGACCAGAATGAACTTTTACGTTTGTTGTTGGGGAAAAGGAGAAAGTGGATAGTGGTAATAAGTTGTGCATACAAAACAAAAAAAATGGAAGTAAGTATTAACCTCTAGAACGCTTCCACTTGTAATATACTAAAAGGAAAAATGTATATTTAAATGACACAGTACTGGCTTGAACATGGCATGACAAGGCGTCATGTCACGAGGACTTGAAAGTAGCAGTGGAATTGTGTGATGTTTCGTTTATGACCACAAAACTGGTACACTCCTATAATCGTACTCTCTCAGTGCTTAGCCTGCTTACTCATTCAATCGGTTTTATTTCAGTTCCACTTCAATATTATAACCATAATAATTCAGGTCACAATACAAAACGCAAACATGACGACAATTTTTGTATGTATTGTCCTCTCACAATTTTATACGTAGGTACATGCACGAACTAAAAAGTAAGTGAACATTGGACAAGCTAAAAAAAACGTACCGAATTGCAAAAAACGGACTGCTGTGTTCAATATAAGCAAACAGTGTGTGTGTGTATGTGTGCTAATCCACAGAAATACGAAATTATTCACTTCTGTATTTTTTATGATTTAATGACTTTACGAGACAAGAAATAATATTTAATTATGCAAAGGGCAAATCAATTTTGAACTATTTTCCCGTATTCTTGTAGGTTTTTTTAACTGAAAAGTTTGTAGGTCTGATTTTACTGGCATATTAAATCAGACTTAATAGATACAATTCAGAAGCAGGAAAGCGAGCAAAATTGCATTTCCAGCTTTAGTCACACTGTGATTCGAACTCTCTCCTAGCTCACCGTCAGCAACAGAAGCCCTGAAAGGGGAAAATGTTATTGTGAGTCCATATTAAATATATTCCTACGTGTGAGATTTCTGCTTTCCTGCAAATGTACCTTTTCGTTTGCATTTACGTGTATCATTGCCGTCAATATTGTCCACAACATTGGTCACAAGTCACATCCATCTTCACTTTGCCACATATAATATGGTCAGAAAAAAAGAAAAGTAAGTAATGGGGCCATGGGTATTTACACGGTCTGAGATTTCGTTGATGGAATTTGTAATTTACTACTAGAAACCAACTTTTTTGTAAGGATGTAGGTTTTTCCTGTACTGAACAATGCACAAAAAATCATGAACCGAGAGTAAAGGAAAAGGCATGTCAAGTTTATGTAACAGGATACTAAAGGCAGCAGAAGCAATAATCAACCACAATGTCATACTTTTTGTCGGGCATCATAAATTTCTTATACGTAAATATATACCCATAACTGAAAAGTAAAAGCCTGCATGCAGGAATAATATATTCCCAACAACGATATTCAATTTAACTCGGTGTCCTTTCTTTCACCCAATATTCGTGGGTTATCTATTAATCTGTTTTTTCCCTATTCACTTCTGCATGAAATGCGGGAAAATGCCCCACGTTTTTACTACTCATGTTTTATTATTTCCTTGTTCACTTGCATACATCTTATGTGCTGGGGATCCGGTTAGGTTAGATACCATATTTTATAAAAAAAATATTGCATGAACTCGTCTTCACGAAGATACGCAGTCACGAAAAATTTGCCGGACAGGGGTTTTACAGAAGTTAAAATTCCACTCGATAAATTGTAAACCTACTCAGCTGTGTAGATATTATTAATTCTTTCTCCAAATAACAGACATTCCTGCCGAAGGTAAGACCACCAGAAAGCTCCTGAAATTCTCTTTCAAATTGCATGTGTTTAGCCTAAGATGTTGCTTGCTGATTGGCTATCTAATTATGAACTATACTATAAGATGCTCCAATTCTGTCTCCCGATCAAACTTCGGAGTATTATTTTTGTACTAATTCCCTCACATGCAACGTCAGGTAAATGTACTCACTGAATTTGCCACAATTCTATTTGCGTTTATAACAACTACATTACCCCGTGTCAGAGTTCAAGCATCTGCTGGTATTTGCATGTCTTCTGGAAACACCTCTCAGTGCGGCTTAACTTCCTTCAAGCAGCTTACCTTGTCATCAAAACCTAGCTGTATGTTACTACCACTGCATTTAGATGACATAAGATGGATTTTACTTATCATTACAGAAAATAGTGTCATCTATATCATTTGACATGTATGCCTATCTAATGAAAAATAAATGCTTTGTAATATCAAATAGGACTACGAAGTAACAGCCATACGAGGAACATCACACAACACGCAAAGTGAAGTGGTTTACATAGAAGAAATGAAAAATAAAATTGAAAATCTTGCTTTTAGTCGATTTCTGCCGAAAGGAGAATGGGTCTTCCTTAGATAAAACACTTTCTCCCGAATTTCACTTTACAGTGTTGCTACATTTGGAGGTTTACTTCAAACAGTACGATTTCGTGGTTCTAATAATATTTGAACAACACTGTCCGGATTCTGAGTCAATCAATCAATCAGTTTTTCTCTCAGTCAATATTTTTTAACACTAAACTACACTGAGAAAAGAATACAATGTTCCTATAAATTTGAAAAAAGAATTTTTTAAGTGTAAATATATTAGTTTATTAGTTTTATCGTAGGGATTACTTTCGTTACTTTACCTGTGAGTTATAAGAAGTAAACAGTTAATATGTAAAAAAATCTACTTAATTCATGCAGAGTACAATTTTACTTTTCGCTTCGTACCAACTCATTTATAATATTTAGCATATATAACCGAGCATAGACAACACCTGAGCTTCTCGTAAATTTTTTATTTCTATCTAAAGTATGACTTTACTACATAAGCTGCAAATTGCAAAAAGAACAAGAACACACCAGGTACACGTGTCCTCCTACCCAAGGATATTTCTTTCTGTATTTTGTAACATGCGAAACCAGAAATCGTTAGCCAACAATTTCACTATTCTATTGAACTTTTCCTTTCTTTTTTTTTGCTCGTTTTTTTTCCTGCAACCTAAAAGGTGAAGTTGTCATGGGACTTTCAATGAAATGCTACAATATTTAAGCCCGTCTTTGTCATTTGTCGTTGAAAAAGGTGGGTGCCTGCATGCTATATATCTTATATGTATATACTAAAGATGGTATTCATTTCCGTTCAACCAAACAACGCTTTGCGAGTGTTCAGTGAAGCAATTTTTTTTAACCATTATGCTCTTTTCTTGGTTCCGCACTTAACTAAGAATGCACTCAATCCAATCCAACATGGAGATATCCAATTCATTAGCATATCCCAACGAGGCCAAAGAATCTAAGGAAAAACAACTTACTAACCTACTATACTAAGCAAGCTTCGTAGTCAAAATCGGACAAACTGATTAAGCGGTAATCTGCATTCTTGCTCATTTTTATTTCATTGATGTTATTGACGAATCCTGCGAGGGAAAGTGAAGCTGTGACCTTCATTCAGTCTTGACAGTATTGTTCAGTAAAACCTAATTGAATATTTTAATAGCATACTATGTTTTCTTTCATTTCTCATTACTTTCCTGAATCTTGCTAAATGCCTAGTAAATTATATTTTCAAAAATCGTGCAGAAGGAACTTTTTCATATTCCTACATAAAACCAAACATTTTTGCAGTTATCCGCATTAGTTAATTTTATGACCCTTTTAGCTTATCATATCACCTCTCTCAATATTCTTGTACGTTAGCATACCACTTGGTTCTTGAGTAATGCACTTACGTGATAAAAAAAATAAATGTATCACTACTCCCCCACCGACGGCTGAAGTATATGCCTGTGAAACTAGATCTTCTATTTTTACGTAAATAATAGCATCCATCCATATTAAACTATACTGAAATTGGAAAAATTTAGTTATATACATTAAGTATACTTAAATGTGACTTGTAAAGTAATATGCAAGGCAAGGTCCTACTATGTTTCAAAATCTTTTTAACCTCTACTAACTTTTATGTGGGTACATTGATGATAATACGGTACAAGTGGTATAAATACTTCATGAAAGAATTTCACTATCGACGGTCAGCATAAACCTTGAAGTCCTTATAATGCTAACGATTTTATTGTAGCTCCATAGGGTTTGTTAAGTCGATTTATACATAACTCTTCACCTTTTACTCTAGTTTTACTTTATATTCTCATTTATTGTATGCAGCAGTAAAGATAAAGATGAACATCAAGATTAATTTGTTTTATAGGTTTATAGTGGTATCGTTACTGAAAGCACAGCACAAATCCTTCCAATACTAAAAAACTAAACTCTTCTAGTTTCGATTTCGATTATCTCAGAGAATACACTTACGGAACCATTCATTCCCTCTGAAGGTATCGATAGTTCAAACATATATTATATTTTTAATGCATACACACTTCCACCTTAACTCTTTTAGCTAAAATTACCAGTATAGCTACTAATTATTATTATATTCATATTATTGGTAATACAGCTTTGGAAAAAGTATGTATTAAAATATCAGTTAAATTTGTAGTCTAAATAATGTACATGTAAAACATAAAAAAGCGCACCACTCTTTTCAATACGCATAATACCTATGTTCATTTTTACTTTATGTCTTAGAATTTTATACACGCTCCACTTTCTACCACTAAAATCAGTCTTCGCCTAGATTACTTTATTCGTGAGGTCTTCTTCATTGGTAGATTCTGCTGCTGCATTAGCGTCATTGCTTTCTTCGGAGGGCGGAGCTTCTGGNATTCTGCTGCTGCATTAGCGTCATTGCTTTCTTCGGAGGGCGGAGCTTCTGGTTCTTCAGCAGTTATGTAGTCATCATTATTGCTCTCAACTTGAGCCTCCTCAGTACGAGCTTCAGGTTCCGGCTGGGGTGATTTCGATGGCTCTGGAGATACAGCTGTTGGAGTTTCTTCAGGTTCTTCAGCCGGAGGTGGATCTGGTTCTTCTGCGTCATTCGTTGTCACATTTTCGTCAGGCTGATCAGCTTGAGTATTATCTTCGGTGGGGGATGCATTCTGATTTACGGGTACATCTGGTTCACTTGGGGGCGGTGGTGAAGCCACAATCGGCTCTTCATTTTGCTCTGTTACAGCATCAGCAATGACCGAATCTTCGGTTAAGACTTCAGTAACTGGTGATTCCTGTGGAATCGCTTCAGGCTCGGGTTCTGGTTGCTGTTCAGGCACCGGTTCTGGCATGTCGGACAAAACCAATGGTTTGTTGGGCTCTTCAATAGGTAAGGGGGGCATTGGGATCGGAACAATTTTCTTCAACGATGTATTGCTTGCTTCTCTGCTCCCCCTCTTTTCAGCCCACATCTTACCATTATCTTTTGGAAGTGCTAGCTCGGCATCTGCTTCAATGTAAAATATGCCGACACATGAAATTTAGTCAAAATGGCTGTGCATGTGGTGTCTCATTGCGTGCAAAGCAGAATTGGTAGCTAATTCTAAATGAAATTATAGGTTTAAGAAAAATTAATATCTGTGGTGTACTCTTACCTTGTCTTTCCCGCTTTTCATAGTGATATTCAACACACATAACGAAGACGAGAATAAGGAAGAAAAAGAAAAATACGAGGAGCCATAGCATAGACGCTACGATTAGCGTGCCCGTTAAACCCGATAACTGCCACTTGAAAAACTGTTTGCGTGAAATAAAGCCAATAAGAAGAATTGTATGATGTAATTTAATTTGTTCATGTTTACCGAACGATTTAAAAAAGAAACAAAAAAATGTTAAGGTAAGAAAGTAAAATCATACCTTTTTCACGGCCCGAGTTAGCACCGTCTCCATTTCTATTTCTGCTGGAACAGGATCACTCATTGTTGCTGATGGGATTTGGAAACCGTCACTTTCACTCAATATTTTTCAATCTATGTAACTAACTAACTTTTATAAAGGCAGAGCATTAAGTAACACTTCTGAAGTGTAGCCCAGTTCCTGCGCGTTGCGCGGTGTAATTGCTACAAGCTACACCTGCTAAATACGCATAGTCACTTGAAATCATGAGCACACGATTTTTTTAGGGTGGGAATCGTCCGACATGTTGCCGTCTGTGTTTACTTTGTAAAAATAGCACCTAGAAATTTCAACAACAAAAGACGATGTCATGTACACGGGCAAGGTATTTTCTTTTATATCAATAAGAAGCCAGTAATGGCATATGTTAACTAGGAGTTGTGACAGGAAGGAAGAAGAATGAGGAAGCAGTATGAATAGTTCTCATTTACTGCAATATTGCACCCTATCCCTGAAAAGACACAATCCTGACGTTCACCGGATCCACGAAAATATAGGAAATGAAAATTGTGCAAAAAAACATAAAAAAGTATGGGAGTATAAATCGATTTTTATATCTGCTTTAATAGGATTATTATTCGAATATAGTACCTGAAGGAAATTTAGCTTGTGAAAAGCTTGTGAAAATGAATGAGAATTGCACTTTCTTTGTTGTGTGCATATGCGAATGAATACCTATATCATGAAGCAATTGCGGCAGTCACTCCATATTTTTTATTCTTGTGAACGTATGGCTGTGGGTGATGTTGTTGTGAGTAAGAAACAAATAAACACACAAGTGGGTTGCTTTTTTGTCCCTATATATGTGTTCGTGTGCGACAAGCACCATTTCCTAACAACTGGTCATTGTCCATTTTTTTCGAGAGCATCTGACATTCCATAAATTTCGCATGCGGGTGACCGAGCGGACATAGCGAATGAATTTTCAACACGAATGGACTATGTTAGTTGTAATACGCATTTTGCATACATGCTTCCAGACAATTTTGTATGAGAGAAAAGCGTCTACCACAAAGCCACTTGCAGTTTTGTCTGATGTGCTTCATAATAATGTGGGTTGATAGAAAGTTCGGAATGGAGTTTTAATTATGGTGGAGTTAGGTCATTGTACAAAAACGCAATGAACAGTTACATAAACGTTGTAGCTTCTTGCGAAACATTGCTTTATAAAATCGTAATTAGCACATTGAAAAGTTCCAGAAAAACTCAAGCTACATTTTTTTTCTTAGACCTTATTTCGTGGTCTTAATATATAACGTTGCCACATTTATTTGAACCATGAAGGGATACATACTCTTTGAGTAGTATATGGCATATTTTAAGTAACTAGACAGACAGACAAAAAAACGGAAAAGTTATTTATTGCTCAAAGTTGATACATTAATTCGGCTATGAATATATAAGCTATTTATGGAGGACATAAGACTTTGCCTGCAGGGAAGCATTAAAAATCATTACTGGCTTGAATCTGACGGGCTATGATTTGCTTTCTCAAACTTTGTTTTATAACAACGTTCAGCTAGAGGACTTGTGAAGTTTATTTGCTGTGGGGTACTTTTCCCAGTTTGCGTGTCAGTTCGAGGTGTGACGCTATAGGTATTATTGTGTAACCATAATTCTCACAAAACTCCATTTTTGCAGCCTTTCATGCAACTTGGGCACTTTACCGTTCCCGTAATAGCTAGCTGGGGAAAAATTGGATGAAAGAAACCTGAAGATTTCAATATAGAACATGGAGCTGTTCAGATTGTCATACAAATATGATTCAATGCTATTGCCGCATCATTGTACTCTAGCATAGATGTTAGAACAAGTGCTTATGTATGTGGTAGAGTGATAGTTGGGTTAATTAAAGATATCAACGTGCATGACGACGCCGTTGTAGCAGGTTGCCTTTCTCATAGTACTAAATAACTAGCTATATTTCCTAAAACAGAAGTGCAGACAGTAGACTCCCTCTGATGTAATACATATATTACATAATGTATGTGTATAAAAGAGAGTGTATAATGGAGTTTATCCGTATGTCGTTTATCTCTGAGTCCGGAAATACAGTTACCCACTTAAAGTAATTATGCAACAAATATTTTTTGCAATAAGTATTTCCAACTTAAACAATCAATATTTTATGATTTTTTAGGACATTGCATTGTCTTGAGATAAGCAGATTTATTGTCAAGTTTTCGACTCAGAAGCCATCATCAATCAGGACACTAAAACTAACCAATTTTTAAAAAAAAAATAATGAAGCAACGGATAATACCTCAGACAAGAACCTGTGATTCTCACACAGCTGCCGTAATAAATCAAGCATGCAAGCGTGAACAGAGAATTGCCTGTCAGTACGAAATTATAGAAACGATGCAAAATATTGCTTTCGTGAAGATATTCATCAGGAGCAAGCAATGATATGCCGATAAATACCTTGTTTTATTATTGAAAGGTATGTACTAGTAAAACTATTGCGAAAAGAGACTTTGGTTTGATTTGATTTATTGTCACTGTAAATTGAAATCAACCATCACAAAGTACAACAATACCAAGCATTATAATGGCTGTTCTCCCTTGCAGACTATGTACCATAACATGATCAATCCATAAAAACTTCTCCCTTTCCATTTTCTACAGTACCTTTGCAGGATTTTTTTTCCACTGATTAAATCTGCTTTCTTCTGTAAGGCTATTTGTAAGTCGCATGCTAGGTTTGTCCTGTGACGTGGTCAAGAGAAAACCATAAAGCATTAACGGCTACTGTTATCATTTTACATCCGATCCCCGTACCACTACGCTGAACCGAAGGTTTTTTAAAACTTGAGAAACAAAGCAAGTAGGAAGCATCGAATATATATGTAGATAATATTATGTATTTACAATTGCGTAAACTTCATGTTGCATAAGTTTGCTTGCATTGTTGTATAACTACTGTATTTGTATGTGGTCACTGGCTTTAATTATAAAAACATCTAGCCTGACCGGACTGCATAACCATAACATACTCAGCAAATAGTTTGATCAATATTACAAGAATTCCGCTGAAATGCCGCTTCAGACAGTCTAGCTTCCACTTCTGGACCATCACCACAACAGCGGATGTTCAAATTAAAATCTCAATGTCTATTTTAATTTGTTTTCCGGTATGGTCAAACCCGTGATGATGAAGTGAAGTGAGCATCAAGTTGTGTAGATGTGCAAACGATAAGTAGAGTAAAAGCCACATCGATGCTTATATTATTTTATGAACATATAGATGTAAAATTATATACAAGAACAGCAGCTTATTACTATTAGAGTGGTGTTTATTGATCAAAACGTAAACTCAAATTTGTATGAAGTATGAACTTATGAACCCATTC
>JAHZNF010002023.1:0-34408 GCA_027744215.1 Troglopedetes dispersus
AAAACATTTTGTTTTGGACGGCTTCCAGTATACGTAAATGTAGGGATAAAAAGATGCCGACGAAAACAACGTTACTAAATATATGCTTCCATCGACATCCCTCTGGTTAGTTATTTATACTTGATCAACACTGGAATGTCTTCATAGACAGGCTCATTGAGAAGCTAAAATGATAAACCACTGCAGTGTCACATGGCTCATTGTTAAAACAAACAAGTTTGAGTGCAATTCCCTTTCATTTTGTATTTGCATCTTTAAAAAGCACAATTAAGAAACGATCGAATGCTCTAATTGTTTTTATCTTATTTTTTAATGCTTGATGATCAAATGAAATTCGTCCTGATATCCTCACCAAGTCTCTAAGGCTTTTCTCGCTGTAGTACACTTGTACTCATTTCCGTCTTTATCATTAGCAAAAGAACATTGTAGTTTAAAGGAAGATTGTTTCAAATGCATTATTTAACGCACTAGTAACTATTTTATGCTTCGAAAAACTAAATTATCCCATGCAAATGTATCGCTAACATAGATACTTATCTACATGTTTGTTTGAAGGGAAGTAAGAGATAAGATTAGTTTAAGCAACGCAAATCATCAGTCTTACGAAATATTTTTGAAGTAATAATAATAAAAAATTATGGACGGGGTGCCTTATGATAAGCATACTGCGCATTTTATTATTTATTACTGCATAGTTGATCCTGGGTTCAAGGTTTTATGCATCAGTTAGCATTATTTGACAGGAGGCTTCCTTTCTTCAATGTTTAATTGAAGAATGTCTAATTACGACTCCAATATTTTTCCAAGTGAATGTAACACGAAAATCTCCTCCACAGGACTCTGAACTAGGTTGCGTACAACAAACTCAACAATCCCAACAACAATGATTATTTGAGACAAAAAAACCTGAGAGATATCTTCATTCAGTCTCCCTCTCGTTGTACCCAATTTGCAAGCCAAAATATTTGTTGTTCACTTAATTAATGGAGAGGACTACAGTGTATCGTACATGCCACGGCTCTTGTAGCCAGTGATAAGAAGTGTATTAGTGAGAAATGGGAAATTTAATTAGCGTAACTGCCAAAAAATGCATTCATTCCGTATGTCCATGTCACTGCTGAGCTGGTACATAATCAGCCACAGCATAAGTCATATGAGCACTCACATTTTTCTGCCTGCTGTGCTATATTAGATTGTATACAGTCGCAGAGAAACTGAATAGGGCGTTAGCTCTAAAACTTAATATATAGTTCCAAACATAAGAAAGTATGCATATATGTAAATAGTTGTAATATGTCCGTCGTTGAAGTTTATGGTTATTATTTTAGATGTTTCACATTCATTCGAATAATATCTGCAGCACGAATATATAGTAATCCATTTTCCACCGTAGACTCATGCCGGCTTGACATAGCTACGTGTCGTATTAACGAAAGTAAGTCGAAGTAAGCCGGTGATGTGAATGCGTACATATCTATGTGCATGCCTTTTCAGGGATATGCAGTGATTATAATATTCTCTGCACAAAAAACTTTTATTTGAGCTTCTTCGAAATAGGTCTTGAGCTACAAATGTATATAGTAGTAGTGGTGTAATTTGATATCGTGTGCTACTATTGTCACTTCTGCAGTTCTTTACTTTTATTATTTGCTTGACTTTGGATTAAGACTTGGAAACCTCGGATTTCTTACGAGCTCAGCTATTTTAGCACCTAACAAGAGAACTAATATAGTGGGTTGCTCGTTTGAGCTGATGTTTTCATTTTGCATGTGTGCTTTCATTTGTTTGTTCTTGACATAGTGATGAGTGGTCGTGGTGGACTCAGACAGAAAAAAAGAAGAAAAATTGGTAATGCTTGGCTTGATGCAAGTAAAAAGGAAATCAAAGGGCTAACGTTTGCATTTGGCTCAAATTTATGGACCAGATGGAGAGTAGAAAGGGGAAGACATGAGCTAAAGTGGAAAATGGCTCAATAGAATTTAATATGATGGGACGTAATATTATTATGATTGTCCTGCTGTTTCTTCTGATGTTGACTAAAGGACATGTGGAATTAGATTACGCATGTAAAAAATAAGTTCACTCACATTGTTTGTTTTTTGCAATATTATTCTCTGCTGAAAAGCACTAAGCCTTTGGTGTAGATAAAAGATGTTGTCGATGGAAGCATATATTTAGTAACGTTGTTTTCGTCGGCATCTTTTTATCCCTACATTTACGTATACTGGAAGCCGTCCAAAACAAAATGTTTTAGCTTGCAAAAACCTGAGGAAATCAAATATAATTTTCGGNAGCATATATTTAGTAACGTTGTTTTCGTCGGCATCTTTTTATCCCTACATTTACGTATACTGGAAGCCGTCCAAAACAAAATGTTTTAGCTTGCAAAAACCTGAGGAAATCAAATATAATTTTCGGATTTACTCTAGGAAAAATGAGGTAATTTAAGTCACAAAATTCCTCCCTAAACCACTTTACCATATATGCTTATTTCGCGTACGTTATTCAAGGAAGCTTGCCGCAAGCCTACACAAGAAGCCAAATGTATAATATGCACTACTTACTTGGCATGGCACAACCTCCTCCCTTGTCTTCTAGTTCTTAACAGTAATTTCTTGTCTGTGTCGTACAAGACTTGGAAGCGCCTTTGAGTAAACATATCTCTGGCTTTTATTTCCAAGCTCTTATAAAGATAAATGAACTTATATGGAAATAGATATTATGGCTCAGGACAATCTCCCATTTTTTGTATTTACTTAGTGCACAGGAGAGCAAAAATGAGAGAATGGAACGGAAGCAAGCTGCCTCTCACAAAACTTCTTGTCTGTCAATATTATATAGCCCCTCACTCTCTATTTACAAAGTTTTTCCTAATAATAGCATTATTGCTCAAGATAAGCAGTGCTACCTCAAGCCCATTGTATTTTAAGTCTGTTTATGGCACAATTACTTATGACATTTGTTCGTTCCAATTTTTCCCCGAACATCCTTGACCAAGTTCAGAGAAAAGTTATGATCAGGCTTTCATGATGCTTAATTTGTGATGTCACGTTCGGGTTTCTACATTTGATTGTTAGTATTTATGGCTACTGACGTGGATCCTTTGTTGACAGATCGCAATATGTCGAGTGAAAGGCGCATAAAAATATCATTGAAAAAATATTCATAATATTACCATATTGCAACCTCTTAAATCATAATTTATTGAAGCAATTAATTTTTTGCAAAAAATACGAGCCTATCAAATACTGCACAAAGTGAATTGACTAAATCTTTAATTTAAATGCATGATATAAACGGAATGGAGTTAAGAACAGATTAAGTGCTTTTGTTTTACTCATAATTCGTTATTTCATAATCCAGTTCTTTATGCCAAAAGTATTTAATAATACGATCAATAAAGTTCAGGATAATGAATTCAAGAGATAGGTAACAGATAGTAGTAAAAGTTAAGAGAAGCGGTTTTATGATCCATAATGAACATGACACGTATAAATTGAACGGGTGTTGCACCCTATTACCATATAAATTGATTGAAGAAGTTTTTATGATACTTTCACGTAAAGAAGTTCGCTGCAATTCTAGGGAAACGCCTTATTGGCAAATAAGAGGGTACTTACTTAAGACACTAAACCAAGGGTTGCATTATTAGTTGCATAATTCACATCTACTTTTTGCATTTAAGTTGTTAAAAGTTTTCATAGGTGTGGATTCTCACAAACTTGCATAAGAAAAAAATATATTGCATAGATAATAATGATTTAATTTCAATCCTTCTTCATTCACATACGTTTTGCTCCTCAAAATAGACAGATTCTGTTGCATTGTTGCAATTTCTAATTTTTTTCTTTAATTACAACGGACTTTATAAAAATATGGATACAGATAGCTCAAGAAGATTATAAAAAAAGTTCTGGAAAAGTACAAATGTGAGTGGCAGATGAAATTGGAAAAAAAAGTTTTTAATAAGGTGGCAATACATAATTAGGAAAAGCGAAAGTTTTTTTCGATATTGCAAGCCTTTCGTTATTATGGCTCTAACACTTCCCGTCTCCAGTTTGCGGATCAAGACTGACAAATTTGAATGAGTGAATATTAGTGTGAAGCGGGTAAGCCAGAGAAAAAAGTTGACTATTCGAGAGTCTCCTTCTTTATCTGAAGGATGAACGTTGCGTTTATACTGAGCAGAAAAAAAACACGAAAGAAAGCCAGCTCATTATACCCACCAGTGATTCTCTATCGACTATATACTTCCTCCAAAAACTCTGATACCTATCTTTCGGGAGGATATGGTAAAGAGCTGTAGCGGTATTTGACTTTAAAAAGTATGACCTAGAAGAAGTTTACTCTTGGAAGTATTATTATTGCTGTGTGAGTAGTTTTTGCTGACTAGACTTTTAGTTGAAAAGAAAACATACTTTCTATACACTCTGGATTTGGTATTGGAATGCACTATAATATAAGTGACTACCTATACTTTAGTTTGGCTATTTGTAACGTGCAAACTTTTTCTTCCTTCCTTTTATTACTCATGTTTTTGCATTTTAATGCTACAACTTTTTACACCTACGCGTACCCAAAAAAACCTATATTTCTCCACAGAATACCGTTAATAATATGCATACCTATATATTGTTGACACAAGCAAAAGCTAATCTTCTTTGCTTCTGTAAAAAACTGCCAATGACGCAATCGCTACTTCAGCTTTTACTGTAAAGTAGTATTGCTTCCGATTTTTTTATCTCGAAATTTTCAAACTTTTTTCAGAAAGATATACCTATGCAAAAATGCTGGAGATGGGAAAAGGGGGAAGCTGATATTCGTTGTTATCCACATTTGAGAAGAGAAAGACTCACTACTAATTACACTCTTATCTCTGGAGGGATTCAAACGGGAAGGGAAAAGGCTTTCATTAGTGTTCATAGCTTTTATTGACAGGATTCATTACTAACTGTAAAAATACTGAGAATCAAAAAGCTTACAATCAAAACAAAGTAATTACAAAGTACATATATATATTATTATAAAATGTTACTGGTTGAGGAGTTTGAGAGTTTTAATTTTTGGAATTTATAACATTTAAGTTTACATATTGCACATGAAGCTTTTTCATATTTGAAAGGTAAAGTTTGAGCAAGCACTCGAATTTGAAATCGAGCAAAAGTGTAACATACTGTGCTTCAGTTTCCTGTGAAAATCAAAATGGATGGTTGGTAGAGTGTATCTTGAATTATTACGGTAAACGGTGGTTGAACATCGATGACTTTTACAACACATTTCCTAGGTGGAATTCAGTGGAGCGCGATTTTTTCAGATAACGGAGGCATAAAAGGGATTTAACATTATTTACTCGTGTAGGTTGGCACGTATTACGTTGGCTATCCCGTATCTAGGAAGAAACGACCGTGACAAATTTCTAACCAGAAACCACAAATACTGCAACTGATTATTTAGTGCCAGCAAGATTATTCTGTGGGTTGAAAGCACTTTTAAAATTATTTTCTCCCTGGGTATTCGTCGCCTGGAATTCATTATACTTCCCTATACTAATAAACTTTCACAATTCTCCGGAAAAGTAAAATTACGGGTGAGCACTACAATGTAACTTAGAAGGGTTCGGCGAAAAAAGAAAAATCAGGAAATTTCATGCACAAAGCTATTGACACTCCAATGACCCCATTCTGTTCACGGCTGATGGAGTGATGATGAATGACGTGAGTGCTTAAGGTACTACAACTACATAAAACATTGTATGTGGAACAACCATGCAATTCTCTATTTTATATCGACAAGTTGAGACGAGAAGCTAAAATGTAAAGATTCACGTAGACTTCTGGCAATTAAAATGAAATATAAAGCAAATTTGGTAAAAGTAAAAAAAGGGTTCACAACTCCCCTTTCACAATTCTTTTCTACATTAAAACGGTGTGTGGAAAGAATTGAGTGAGGTTCTGTGTAACGCAGTGGTGCGAACGGACTTCTGGTCATTGCACAAGCACTTCCTCCATCCTGTTTTATTCATCTTTTTTGTGTGGGAGAACCACATCCCTGCTTATATGTAGTAGCAGCACTCACTCAAAGCGTTGCCTTTAAATGGAAGCTAAAGTAAACTTGACCCATTGTGCTTTCAGTAGTGCAACAATACTTGGGAAATGGGAAGGACGGAAATTGACACAAGAAGTCATTCTCTACTTTTTTACAAGAATGAACTGAGGTTATTTTTTCGGGGGAAAGTCATCAAAAAAACTAAATATTTCTTCTCCTCCCATTTCTGCTTCTCTGGACACTCTTTCGTTCAATTTACCATTCCATTCTCCACAGATTCTTGAACAAACTTATTGCGTATCGTAGTGGAATAAATGTAAGTGAAGTATACCTAACCTCCATCACGTTTGTTCCGATTTTTTCTGGTCAGTCTGTTGGCTGAAATGGTAAGAGAGAAAAGGACATAAAAGTACACTATACCTAATAAAAAAGAAGGAAAATATTATTCTACTTGGACAGCATTTTCATAAGTGTACACACATGTACGAACGTGTGATGTGAATGAAATGGAGGCATTGTGCAGAATAGAATATTTTCTGGGATTGTCCAATAAAACAAGGTCCCTGGGAATTTCTAGCAACATTATATGCCTAAGCAGTCTTCTGCGTCTGTTGGTATGCCTGCAAAGATATACAGATTTTGCTCTGCGAGAGTATTTACTATGCAATGACATAGACGCTCGCTCACCCGAGCAGCCACCACCACCATCAGCCAAGAAGGTGAGTACATAATAGCAAGATAATAAAAACAGAGCGGATAAAAAGCCGGCAACTTTATGGGGCAATGTTTTCAAGATAGACCAGAGACAGGAAGGACCTTTACTTGAGAATAAACTACATTTATTTACAACTAACACAAGAAGAGAAAAGGGCATTTTAAGTGGTTTCGCGGAGGAGCATGGTCAGGCAGCATTCTTCTTTCTCTCTTCGTTTTGAATTGCCTTCATTTCTTCGTCTCACTCACTCGTCCTGCTCTAGTATATATATCTCTGCAGTTGCCTTTGTTCGCAGAAAGAAAGATACCTACGAAGGAGTGAATAATTCTCTTCCTTTTTTTCTAAAGCTATATCGTAGCATATTATATGACAGGGAGCACACAAAGTTTCTCTTTTCTACTTACTTTTTGCAGCCACCATAACCATGCATTACGCCACGTTTTACTACATATTATCTTCTTACTTGGTTCACCTCCACTTCCTTTTATTCTCCCTCTTCTTTGTTATTAACCTACCATAGCCTATATATCTGGAATTATAAAAAAGCAAACTGCGCCGCGAAAAGGCCAGTTCACTCTCCCAAAGTTTACTTTAAATGGAATATAAAATAAAAGAATTTTACACAAAGGGAAACGGGAAAAGTAGAAGAGTATAATATAGCATTATGCATTCATATTCACATCTTTTCCCTGGGTAGAAACAGTTGTGAAAAAGAGACTCCTCGGCGGAGAGTCCGACTAGATTCAAATTGTAATTACGCAAAATAAGTGCCGACCATAATTCAGTGGTGAGTGTGTGCCTAGAAAATGCCTCTGAAAGTAGGGAACTACTCTACAGTATAAGGAATCATTGAGCTGCTCTTGCAATCCTTATATTGTTGTTATTATTATTATTATAACAACTGTTTTATTATTTAGTCATTGAGCAAGTCGAAGAACTCCACGTGCTTGTCTTTGTCCGTATTTTCTCAGCTCAGGAAAGGAAGGTATTACAGCAAAGCATACTTAGAAAAACGAGGATGAAAACGACTCCCACAAATTCTTGCTACTTTCTTCCACTTCTCAGTTTACTGTCTTCACATTTATTCACTTTACAGCTGGTAGCCTCTTGTTAGTACATGGCTTGCCCGTCATTGCAGAAGTCATAATTCCTTTCGCCCTTATTATGATTACTATTATTGCATGAAATTGGCCTCTCCGCTTCTTCGTTTTCTCCTCCTTTTTCGCTGCTAATAATTCTCAGGTAATTTGACAACATCTTGGAACAATAAATAGCCAGCTGTATGCTCTCCCCAAGCAAGGTTGAAGAGAGAAAATGGGGAAAAAAGAGCAGTGAAGCATATCATCCACGCCTAAGTACCACTGTGCATGCACGGGAACAATGAGCCAGTATAATTCGAGGAAAAAATCTAGTTTTATACTTGAGCTGGTAAATGGAAGAATAGAAGGATCGAGGATGCCTCTCGTGCTGACGGTGAAAGAACACAGACAGTCACAAAAGGGAGCTAGAAAACAAGATAATTTAGTGATTGAGCGAGAATAAAAGGAGTTGAGAAAGTACTCCTTATTATCCTACACATACCTAGGGTAGGTACAGTACAGAAATGGTGGTGCTTCCTTCCTATTAAAAAAGATTGACTAGGCTAGACAGAAAAACGGATTATTTTCTTTTTTATCTCATGGTAATAAGGTTTACAGAACTATACTATAAGATTAGAAGAGAGTTGGCTGCCGTTACACTTTCGAAGGCTTTGCTGGGTGAGCGTGTTACCATTTCATAAATGGAGGGAAACATCAATGCCAACTTCAAAATCACATACGCTTTGAAAGCTACTCTAGTGATGTACACACTCACATTCATACGGATGCGTTCAGAGCGACGCGGACGCGTGAGTCTGGAAAAAAATATATATGGAACATACTGGAGGAGACTTTAGTGTTGAGACAAACTTACTGGGTTGCTGTATTCCTTTGCACCTTTTTATTTATTTATGTTATCCTTCCTTGTCCTTTGCCAATAATAAAGTCAGAACAGTCGACAGATGCGTGTGCATTTTTTTTTTTTGCAATGAGCAGAGAACCTGCTTCGTACCATCCTATACTCGATTCTCTTCAATAAAAGAGAAAATATATTTTCATAAATACGTGGGAAAATTTGGGATGGGTATCACATGGTCAATTTTCTTAAGACACTGGAGAATAACAAAGGAGTAGGAGCTTGGTTTACAATAAGTTTTTCTTCGTGAGAAGGAAGCTCTTTATTAAGGCATTGTAATTGTCAGCATTGTACATTATTGTTATTATCAGAGGATGAAGCTCTGGAGTTGATATTGACAGTTCAATTTGATCCTCTTTGTAACCGGAACACTAAAGGAAAATCTTTCCTGTGTATTTCCGAAGATTGAGGGGAAAATCTAGGTATAACCCTCGCCATTTAGCCTTGCAAATGATAACAGTGCTTACCATTCTTTAGGAGAACAGAATAAATTACGGTGGACGCCCTTGATTCTATCAAATGGGTTTTCCCTGCTCCAAAAATGCTGAACTGCGACTCTCGCACCATTTGTAACGAAAAAAAACATGCTGATAAATGTTCTCCAGTCACAGTCATCTTTTAGTATCAACTATGGGAAATTTGTCAAAGTCTAATAGGTTGAACCACATTGTATCCAGCTGTCCCGCTTCCTATTTTTTGTCTCGCAGCCACGCACAAAAAATATAATTCACGACATTGCTAATATTATTATTGAATTGGTTTTGTTTGTCCACAATTACTTGTCATTGTTTGTGTTTGTTGTCACATGGGATAAGCGATATATTACGTATTGAATTACAGGCTCTCCGCACCAAAACCAAACTTTCACTTCCTCTCTGTTTTCTCTTCGAATCTTGCAATTTCCTGTGACTTGTGATCATGACGGTGAAATACGGATGCGATGATTCCTTCTTATTATTATTAGCTTTTGCCACATGTATTGTGTACATTTTCGATCAAGATTATGAAAAAAAATTTCCCATTGGTGCATTATTATAACCACGTTCACTCACAGGAAAAGTGAGAGGAGACGGGTGCTGCTGGAGCTGTTACGGAACGGAGACGTGCTATATACTTCTTTTTTTTCTATTTAAGCTCTCACGGTTCAATAACAACATTATACATTGTAGTCCTGCACTTTTCCCCGTTCTCATTCTTACCCTCATGCGACGCTGACGTCGCGTCGTCGTACCACCAACATCTCTCGACTTCTCATACCTTGTTCCCTTTTTTTTGCACACACACAATAGAAAAAGAATCTCTTATCTTACAGCAGCTTAGCGCATTTTCTCCAACTGTACAGTTTCTATGAAAGAATTCAAGTAGCAGTTTTCTGTCACACTGGAGTGTGTCCACACATAAATAACTTTTCTTGCTTGCTCTCACTTTGTGTGTGTGTGTGTGTGTGTGTGTGTGTTTGCTCGTCTCCCACTTTACCTTTGGTAGCGTGTGGCAAAGAAATATTGAATTAGAGATGATGCGGGCAGTTCAAGCACAGTATACCATTACCTCGCCGGAGTATCATTGAAACGTCTAAAATTACATAATGTACTATAATACAAAAAAAAAACACTTTTTGCAGCATGCGTACCTGCACCTACTATGAAGCAAGCTACCTGGCTCAACCCTTCCATGAGCGTGTTACACTCGTGTTATTATTACAATGGCATATAGATATTTGAAATTTTACGTTGAATTATACATCATATTACATTCCAGCATTTTTAGCGCAGTCAGTCCTACGAGCATTATTTTTTTCCGAGTGAAAAAACGTAAAGAAATTGTGACTGGAACATTTTTATTATAATACCTTCTCTCGGAAAAAATATCTCTAAGATATGCGATTGATATGTGAGCTTGGGCATTATTATGTCTCACTGGGGCAGTTTCATTTTTGCCAACTTATGTATATATGTATACCTATGAATGTATATGAATACGCATTCCGTCATCATTTTTTGGTATAAAAGGATTCCGAGTAAAGACAGAAGTGGTCTTCTATGAAGCAACAAAGGGAGGTGGTTTTTCGCGGTTGACGGTGGCTTGGGTACCAGTTGGTCTGGGGTTATAGTTTCGTCTCGTGGCGCTGGATTTATTTTTCTGTATTATTATTATTAGCACCACCTATTTTTATAAGGAATATCATGCATTTTATTTCCCTTCTTCTCATCTTGATACAAAAATGGGAGGAAAAGGGAGTCTCAGATGAGCACCGGAGGAGGCATGCGAAGCATAAAAGGCAGTTGAGGCAATTTCAAGAGTGCCACTATTATAGTCGTTGAGAAGAGGAAAAAACCATGCTAAGTGTCAACGCTGAGGTGTCATTAATGTATTTTATTATGTGTGGTAAAGCACCATAAAGAACCATTGTTGTTAAAAAGTAGGAGGAATACCGCAGTTGCTACTGCAAATTTTGTATCATGTTCCTCCATGAAGATATTAGGAAGTTATGCAGTATGCATTAGAAGAAAATACTCACATAAGGATATTATTATCAGCGGTGGTGATTGCGTAATAGAGATTCCCATTATACACGATAGATACATATGTTATGCGGAAGATAAATGAATAAGTAAAATGAAGCTTGTGTCACTTCTGCTGCACCACTGAAGTATGGTTGTATGCCCCCGTGAGTGTGCGACAAAGTTATCAGAGGAGGTAACTGGAACACAAAAGGAAATGGGAATTGAGCAAAGAGAAAATTTGTCGGAAATCATGAATTAGTTAGATTTTGCCGTGTTTGATGATGACGCAAATGGGAGAGGGAAACGAAATCGAGGATTTTATTAGGAAGAACACTCCTGCTCCTTTGCTTCCATTCACGGTCACGTTGTTCTCGTCTCTCTTTCTCTCTCTCCACAGTCTCCGTACACTATATAGTCTCTCGTCGCCGTCGCCTCCGTATTGTGGTGGTTGGACTCATCTCTAAAATGTAATATCATTGTGTGTGCATGGAGTCCACACAATGTTTCCTGTGCGCGTATCACTTCCCACTTGGTTTCAGTTTTGTGTATCTGTGGCACTTCATAAAATACCATCATCATTATTTGTTCTGCTTCTCACCATGTGGAACCAAGTAATGTTTCTGCTCCGGAATAGCAGCGACGAGGCTGGGAAGAATTCTACCTAAAGAATTGGGCATGACTAACAAATGCTGCTTTAAGTGCAGAGCTGGTCTTGCATCTGATATGATAGCAGTCTTGATAATGATGATGATTTTGGTTATATAAATTATTTAAATTATTTCCCCAGAAATAAACCTTTACAACCCAATAAGCACAGTGGTGCCTAGGGCCCAAGATCTTCAAAGAATTCTCTGGAAATTGCATGAAAATGAATTTGAAAACAAAACCAAGGTGAATATTTCTGCTTGGAAGTGCTGGCAAGCTGAGCGTACCTTGAAACGTCAGACAGGCGGAAGCACGGTCTTCACGTACTATTCTTCTTCTTATTTGAAACTGGTTGCGAAACCTTATTCCCAGCTTTGTGTTGACGGAATCCTGTGCAGTGTGGAATATACATACAAACAACAAATGGATCAACATGACGAAATTTGAATTTTAACAAGTCAGTTGCTCAACACAAGCGGAAGTCATTTTGTTTTATTTGAAAATTACAAAACTACAGTCAACATTCCTTCCAATTTCTTGGAAAAGTAGTTGTGCTATGCCTGCATTAATTACGACTATTATATGATCTCTATAATCTCTCCCTGACCTGAGTAAATATTATAATTACCATGTGGTACTGTTTAAATGCTTCATTCATTTGTTTAATATATTGCATTTTTACACCCTCATCAATTTCTCTCTACAAACTAGTCCTGAGACATGTCCTAAAAACAACTCGGAAGAAACAGCAAGGCATAACATGTGAATTCCTAATTGCTTTGTGACATGCCTACACAACAGTTCTAGATATGCCACCATTCATACTTCAGTAAAGCAGAGTAAAAGTATTATTAATAGGAAAAGCTAAAAAACTGGAGGCTTTGGCAGTGAGAAATGTGGCAAAATATATTGGCCAACAATACATACACTTCCCTGTTTCTTTATGCTACTTTTCTTTCGTGTTCACAATCGCATGCAATGCTGAGCCGAGCAGTGTGTTTGGGAACAACCATTAAACCACACTATTTCATTGAAAATAACTAAGCTCAAAGGGGAAACTTTAATAATGCAAAAACATGAATTGTTGTCATTACACCAGCTTTAATACGTTTCGGTTCTTTTCCTTTCTTAAAAGTCATCTTAATAATAGTGAGTGCACTGCCAGGAAACATATAAAAGTATGGGAGATGGTCACGGTGAATAACCTTATCGTGCTTAAAAAAGTTTATAGATGTGTAGTCTTTTGTTTGCTGTAGGTAATAATAATAACAAGAAGTAATAATAAATAAGTTGCTCAGAAAAAGTACTACACTCTCGCAAAAAATTTCACATGTGTGTTGGAAACACATGGATACTTTGCTTTTCTGTCACGTGTTATAGCTGTAAATCAACGAGATGGCAATTAGCGCTCCCTTTCTCATTCCTCCTTCCTGACTGATAACACGAGAGCATTACAACAGCTAAAAAGCATTACAAAGCAGCAGAACGGCACATGCTCCACGTATTAGGAACAAAATACGTAACATGGAAAGAAAAAAGTGCTGATAAAGATAATACATGGAATTTGCTAGCTACACACAACACACTTACATATACATATGAGTAGTTTACCTTGTAATAATAAGAATGGAACCCAGGTATATTGGAAGCGGAATATATCACATCGTGGAAAACAAGAGTACTACCATGACATGATTAGCACGGTGCATAATAATATGCAACAAAAAACAAAAGGAATTTCTCGGAATAGAAAGCAAAAACTAGACAAAAGAAACTAGGAACTCTCATCATCAACACTTCCGACACAAAAATTCCTCGTTAATATTGAGCAGTGAGGGAGGAGTCGGCTCGGGGAAAAAGTCGGAACTTTTTTTTAGAAACACGTGAAAAATATTTCCCTTTTGTTTGCTGCTCAAAACTACACAAAAAAGATACCTAACATAAAGCAGCTACTTAAAATATATATTGCACCAATCTCCTAAAGCGTCTGAAGTTTGCTTGGTGGTGTAAGTAATAATGCATCAGTTCTTCTCTGGAGTCCTGCTGTTACGTTGCATAATTGTGCGCAACTCTTTTATTCGACTCTTTTGGCAATAGACTGGTGGTGCTAGTAACAATAAACAAAGGAGAGAAAATGATGAAGCGAAAAATGAATTGGTACAGAACTTTCCGTCACCATAAGCCTCAAATATGATAGACGCACCATATTTTTTCATGTTTAAAAATCTGTATTTATTATCTACAAAATCTTAACACTGTATCCTTTTTTTGTTTTTCATGCTTGTCATAAATAATGTATTAGCTATCCAGTCATCTTTGCCAACGTGGTGAGAGTGCATAATGAGGTCGGGTATTCTTCTTTTTTTTCACGTGCCACCATTGTGTATTGTGATCCTCTTAATAGAATGGAGTCACTAACGAACCACAGAATATAATGGGAGGAACTCATGATTTTTTCTGAAACAATTTGACACGTCTCGTCTCTTTTTTTGTTTTAATTTAATATGCATAATTTGACTTTGTTTGTATGGATTTCATCAAATAAGTTTTTTGCTTCTCATCGTCGCATTTGGTGTCATTACTGAAATGGCCGTTTTGTCCATTAAAGGTTTTATGTGATAAGCGATGATCGGATCACAGATGGAAGGGAAACGATGCTGATGATATTATCGATTAAAATGTTGACATAACAGAAATGAATGAAGGGAAGAATTTCAGAAGGCTCTCATATTGCGCCCGAGCTTTTTGAGTGTGTGATCTGAATATTAATTGAACTCAAAAGGGTATGAGAAAAGCAGGATCGCAAATGTTCAATATTTGCCTCTTCCATAATTGAAAGTAACTGTCCATTGTTTTTGCTTCGCTTTGTGGGGGAGACCCGCAGTCGGTGCTACGATGGAATGTAAATGACACGGCGGCAGAATGAAAAAGTTAATTTTTAAAGGGTTCGATGAAAATACTAATTTTTAGCGCAAGCCATACTAATTTCCCACAAATACCTCACCCGCAGCAGAAGCACTTAAACTTTTCATTTTGATTCTACCTCCTATTTTCCGAATTTTCCTTTGTGCGAAGCATTATGTAATGGCGGCAGCATAGCCTATTTTTTGCACAAAAGCACATTTATTGTGTGCTCGCCAGAGAGCTTTATTTTAAAAAATTGCATCTACGTGAAGCACTTTGCTATGCAATATTTTTTCAATGTTTCTGTAATCCAATGACAGTTTTCCAATTAAAAAAACCTCTGCATAATATATAAATCTCTTTTAGTTCGAAGTGGTTACAGCCTGCTACAAAATATTCTCCCTTGCGACTACTTTTATTAACCTAAAATCACGACAAATGAAAAAAGCACTCTGAAGATAATATATGAGAGCAATAAATGGGCCACTACGACCAATAAGCCATCTACCTTCAATTAGCAATATATTTCGCAGGACTCTGGTTTCATCTCAGTTTTTCTGTGTTTATCACTAACACATGGTCGGAGCAAAGGATACAGAAGCTCGTATTACTTCACGTGCTAAAAATTAAAGAGACTGCACGGCCGGCAGTCTCTTTAACTTTTACGATTTGCCATGTGATTACGACTACAACATGCAAGATTAGAGGATGATAAGGTGCAGACTCTAGACGGCCCTTTGAGATACACAGTGCAAACACTACTACAGGATTTCACGAGAGCTAGCAAAATAAAATACTAAATTGAATATTACCATTTTTCTCTCTCTCTCTCTCACTTTTCTGAGCGCACGTTATGTCATTGTAATGTCATGTCAGACGTCGAAACATTCGCTCTGCAACCTTTCTCTCACATCCACATTTTAAATCATTATGCGAACGCGCTATAACATTTACATATAAATATAATATTATTCACCTTTAGCATAGTTGAATAATGTACATCCATTAAATTGTCCAACCTGTTTAAAATATTTTTTACTTCTTTTTTGGTACAACAATCTCTGAAATAAATTACACTTTTGATTTGTTTAGTGGTCCCTTTCCTGTACGTACGTGAGTACCTAAGCTAACAAGGTTCTATTCTTTTATAGCTGCTAAACCAACAGCGACTCAGCAAACGAAGCCGATTGAGTGACTGGCAATAATGGAGCTCACAAGCAGTGCACAAGGAAGCCTTGATCACTTCACTTTTTCAGCAGGAGGCCAAAAAGGGAAACTCACCAGTAAATCAGTCAACATCGACGCTTTTATTAGCATGTTGGTAGCATACAGTGTTTCGGGATTTTTTGTGTGCGCGGACTGGCAGCAGTTTGCACCTACAAAAGGAGCACCTCACACCAGTGCTAAGACCACTAATAATAATTTACCTCCGCATATTTTTTATTTCTCACGGGACGTACATGCTTCCATTTTCGAAATAGGGTGACCATACACGCTTCTCTGTAAAAATGCAACAAAAAATGGAAGTTAAATGAAAATTTATTATTTCGGTGGGCACTTCTGCCAGGTAATTGGCACGGTGGGGAATATTGGGCTTCATGTGTTTACTTAATACTTTATCACGCACTTGTTACTGGATTAATGGACTACGCAGTATTACGCTTTCAGGCCATGCATTCTCCAGCATGAATACATTCAACAAATTCTACTAGTTACCCCAACAGAGCAGAAGATATCAATCAACAATCAAGATACGTGCATTTTTCTCTTGTGACACAAGAAATAGGTTTTAACGACATCCGAAGGGAAAAAATGTAATAAACCTAACTGATTAAATTTACAGTTTACTTGTTCAAATTCTTCTTACATGAAACTCGACACCGTTTCGGTGCTCAAGTCGAAAGCATGCATTGGGCCTTCTAGGATCATTTGAAAAACTTGGAATTCACTGTCAACTCTGCTGTGTGCAAAACCTTTCCGTGCAGTGATGAATAGATTAAATTCGCTATATAGTTAAGCATTTTCTCTTTATTTTCCGTTTCCATTGTATAATTTTTAACTCAAGTCAATTTCCCATCGGGAGTCAACCATGCACACAAAACACATACTGTGAGTTGTTTTCGTATGTAAAAAAGTCATGCATTTTTATTAAATTAAAAACCTAAAGTGGCCCGTGTATATTCTGTCGGTTTGTATTTATTCACGATTTGCATTACAACGCAATTTGAATTTTTTTTACTTTGTCACAACCATCTTGTCTAGTTACTTTCTGCAAGGAAGTGTGAGAGTACACATTTCTTACTCTAAAAACTCTAATCGACATTGTTTTATATTAATGTTGTGAAACGTAGCGTGTGCGCCACAATTCTATTTCAAACCGAGAAGTGCGAAAGTCTTGAAACAGTACATTAGCAAGCGAAGCTTGCAAAAACAAAGATATGGTGTATTGTATACTTTTGAAGTGGAAAAAAGGGAAATGCATTAAGAATTTTTTTTACTTCCTTTTGTTTTCTTTTGGGAGAAAGGCATTTCCAGTTTTCGAGTGCACTCATGCTTGAATTTACTTAGGAAAATTTTAAAAAAGTACAGAGGAGGAATTTAATTTAAGTGACGAGTCTGTACGGAGATCTTTTCGCTTGACTTGATCTTTTTTTGTTGCTCCTATCGGCGCTGTTTCCGTAACGGAGACGTGCATAAAAATGGTTACGTCATAACAGTAAAATGCATTCACAATTTTTCCGTCCCAGCTCCCTTTTACGTGTTTATTGTGTAAAGAGTACAATTATGTTTGTGCGCAAGTATATATCATGCTGCTTCAGTCTCATATTTTTAGGTGACTGGCTGCACATAAAAAATATTTTTATGGATAATTTTGTAAACTCAAGATTTACTCACTTTAGCCGAGACTCTGCTGGAAAGACTTTATTTTAAATAAATTCCTCTTTTATGCAGACACTGTAAGTAAAAACGTAATCCAGCAGGATTCCGTGGCAAATGTAGGAAAGTTTAGCTGCCATAAACGAGATCGATGCCTGGACAGGCAGGAGAGTACTAAAGGCAGGGCAGACTAGAGGCAAACAAAAGCCATAATAATAATATGAGTGTTCCGTCAACGTCTCCATGTATATGGCTATTATGCACACACGGACTACCGACCAAATCCCAGATAAGACATGAGAGTTTCACTCCCACTCCCGCCTCAGAGTTGTGCCTATTTGCGTAATCGTATCTTCTCAAGGATATAAATTATTTTGTGCTTTTGGCTTTTTACCCCTTCTGTCCATCAAGTAAAGTATTTATATTCAAAATATGCAAATTACTGACTAGCTTTCCCAGCTCTGCTCAACATGCACACAACACACTTCCACTTTCATCTCCCGATCGTCCCACTTTTATTATTATCATCCGTAGCAATCCACACAGCGACACCATGCATATGCATGACTACCTTCCACATAAACTTTCTCTTTTTCGTTATGACCAGGCATTCATGCAAGACTTGACGTGTTTAGAGCTGACACTTGGACATAAATCCCATTCATCATCATCATCATTAGACGAGCGTCTGTAATGGAAGAAATTTTTTTTTCACCAACTTAGACAACTAATAGAATATTAACCAACCACACGCTGACCGATTGTATATCTTGTCTCACAATTTTCGTCCACATTTTTCTACGAAAGAATATCTTGATTGCTTGCGATATTCCGATGAATTTCCTGTATTTTGATAAGCCTAGCAAGGTATAATAATACATACTAATTCAGGTAGATATAATACACACACTAGTGAGTTGCACACTTTTTTTTTGGAGATAACAACCGCACACGTTGATAATATGGACACTCCTCGTTTTCTGTTTATTATTACTCCCTGTGTAACAATTTAGCATGAATGTTAATGTGGAGAACAAGCTGCGTAACGCTGGATCCGGTGGGATCCGATCATGCATATGGAACAATATTCCTTGACTCAAGAATACGTCGCACACATATGATGAAACTGAACCAAAATAACCGGGCTCAGGTGGTGAACATGGCCTTTTTAAAAACTCAACTTTCAGACATCCATCCACATGAATGTGTGCCCGTGGATATTCCATGAATATTATTTTCTTTCCCTGCATAGTACATGAAGACTTGGGGAAGTGGGAAGAAGAGTAAAAAAATAAGGAAGGGATATGTATTCATGAAGAGAAAAGGAAATAAACGGTGAACGACAGTTGAACTGTGTGGGAGAAGAGTAGAAAAGATAATAACGCAATACAAATGCAAAGTTGGCTTTCTCCAACATGTCCCATATCTTTGTGATTATTTTCTCCGACATGCACAATCTCGGGCTTATATTATAGATATGATATTTTGCAGGAATATTGGGTAAAATAACTGGGTCCTTGTGTGTTCATATTTTCTAGCTGAGTGGTGTAAATATACAGTTCATGGACGGTAATAAATTCATAACAAAGTTTCTTCTGGTGACTCTCTCAACAAAAAAACATGGCAAGTATTCCCCTACTCTCAGTTTCCAATAACACAGAAGCTTACACATAATAAGAAAAAAGGTAGCTCGTTGACTGCACAGAATTCGAGAGGAAGCTTATGTGCTCTCAATTTTCCTCAGAAACAGAAGGTAAAAATGGGAGAAGACCTGGAAGAGCAGGGAACGGTGATTACTCTAAAGGAAAGGTTGCTTTGGTTCTATTCAGCGCACTCACAGTTGAATCGGTTCTGTGGAAAAGAGATGTGAAGCGAAACAGTGTAACAAAGGAGCCTTGTATTTTCTCTGAGTTCGTCTCTTCTTTCCCTTTTAAACTTCTAACGTGTTTATGCAAACGTTGAAGGTATAACAACTTGTGTCCTCTTTGCAGAGAAAAAAGGCAAGTGAATGTAAATGGGGAAAAGTAATTTTGAAACGAGAAATTTTCTCAAGTTTCAAACGAAAAAAAACAACACTACAAAGTCAGCGCGCACAAAAAATCATTTATACTAGAGTCAAGTGTAAAGGGCACTTTTGAAAACTGCTTCCTGTGAAAGAGTTTTAAAAAAACAAGAGGAGCGAAAAGGAACGAAACAATATTGCAAGAGAATCGTCCTAGTATAAATTACTTTTCATGTTTTACTACCCAAAATATAACTCTGCCTTTACAACTGCCGCGGAGGAGAATAGTCACAGTGGAAAATCCTCATTGCCACATCGATTCCCCATAAATATATTTTACTGACATGCTAAAGACCCGCATAGATCAGATCATTGAAACTGCATTCTTTCCTGGGATAGTTTTTTTAAAAAGTCGATATGGTGTGCTCAACGCTCCCAAACTGGATCTGAAATTCATGACTCCCTTTCCACTAACCACGGCCAAACAGCATAATAAACAATGCCGCACACAGTTTCCAAACTGCCTTATAAGAATTACGAAAATTTGCTCGTGCGCAATACAAGGACTTCTGGTGTGGGAATTGCCACATCGATTCCCCATAAATATATTTTACTGACATGCTAAAGACCCGCATAGATCAGATCATTGAAACTGCATTCTTTCCTGGGATAGTTTTTTTTAAAGTCGATATGGTGTGCTCAACGCTCCCAAACTGGTTCTGAAATTCATGACTCCCTCTCCACTAACCACGGCCAAGCAGCATAATAAACAATGCCGCACACAGTTTCCAAACTGCCTTATAAGAATTACGAAAATTTGTTCGTCTTTTTTTTACTTATTTGTTTATTTATTATCATGAAAGCATATTATTATTTTTTGGCGCAATACAAGGACTTCTGGTGTGGGTTGCTTTCATCGCTCCGAACGAAATACCAGAAATGCTTATCAGCTCCTTCCTAAAATATGGATGGCTGAAAAAAAGCATTAAAAACCGCAGAGTATTCAATCAAATGAATTTTTCAGCGAATGTCAGGGCACGAGTGAAAACCAAGAACAAAGTCTTGTCAGACGCATTAAACATGCATTAATAATACCATCATTTCATGAGATCTGATCATCATCACCAGCAGCCTTCATAAGAAGGGCTTTTCCTCTGTGAACCTACTCACCATATCTGACATCTCTCACTTCCATAATGTGCGAGCATCCACTAATATTATTATCTCTGCAGTGATGGTGATGCAGAAAGGGAACGACGCTGGTGGTGTGGTGTAAAAGAGCCAAGCACGAAGAGAACGCTTCCTTTTTTCACCATCCGTCCGCCCGAACACTCCAAACACATTTTTTTTGGAGAGAAGAGACGCATGTAGAAACACCGTAAGCTTTTCGTCACGGATGTGAAGGTATTTATACCGATATTATAGGAGGAAGAATATCCCCGTATCAGAGCCAACGAGTCTGGTGGGGCCAAGGGAAGTCATACGAACGTACTCGTATGTACATACTTTTCGGGCATGTGATTGCATGCACAAGTTAGCTTGCATGTTTCAGGCCTTTAAGCGATAATCAATACCATGACATGTGGGACAAAAGTCAATTTGTTTGAATTGTCGTGTGTATGTTCGGAACGTGTGCTCAGTTGGTGAGTGAGCGCACACACGTCGTCGCTAAGCTTGCTGCTGGCTGTCCCATGTTGTTCTATGCATGGAGAATAAAATGTGTGTGTGTAGTTTTTCTTCTATGCATGATAAATATATTATGTATGGATGTTAGTCACTTTCTCTTACTCTTTTCTCACTTTCACGTACACGCCTGCATGGCGATTACGGAATGCATGGGCACACACAATAATAATGTCTTTTATTTCTGCTACGTGGAATTACGCGGAACGAAATATGGAAGTGAAGTAAGATGTGGAATTTTTTTTGCCACGGTTTCAGCAAGAATGCTTCCAAAAGCTCTTTTGACTTTTCACATACACACACGTTTCTTTTACCCACTTTAGTATAGCTCTCAGCAAAAACTCTGACCAGGTAGCATTGAGGAATGTGAAACAAAACAAGTGGATGGAGGTAAATATTATGGCATCAGAAAGAAGTCTTTGTTCAATTTGTACCTTCCAGGATTTTTATGTTTTTCTAACATCGTCTCGCCGAACGTTTGTCCACTCAACCATACCATTTAACTATTTTATACAGACGTGGATACCTACGAGCACAGAGACTGATTAATTTCGCTATGTTTTAAAGCTGAGAGTAGGGCTCCACATTTTCCTTTTGTTTGTGAGCACATGATGATTATAATAATATGCCTCAAGGTGATAATAATAATAATTACTTCACGTTACCATTCCAGTAATATCATATGCCTTATAAAATATATACCTTGTATACTTCTCTGCGAAGATACAGAAAGCTCACTTTAAACGAACAGACTTTGTTGTGTAAGACTGTAAGCCCCTTCTTCGTAGCACATTATGAGCATAGTGCACATATATTATTAGGTCGCTCTGAAAAAGCGTGGCACAGAGAGTTGTGGTGTGGTGGCAGGCCTATCAAAATTTTATGTCTTGTTTGCATTACGGTCAGTGGGAATTCGCGGGATGGCAGTGGTCACACAAGATGAATTGCTTTCTCCAATGTGCCAAACTAGCAAGATGGAAGATTGACAAAAAATACAAAAAAGCATTATACATATGAGTTTTCTGTTATTATTACTTCAAGCTAGGAATTCTTTTCTCGTTTGTAGGGGCCTTATGGCGATCTATGATCAGATAATAGTTGGTGTGTGGTCAGTGGTGGTGGTCCATATAACATGTATACCTACGTGCAAGTAAATAAATTTTTGACCAGTTGGACGTGTCGAAGAAGCAGCAGTGTTATGCGTGGGAAAATTTCGGTGCTGCACATATTGTACTGGACTCATTCGTTTCATTGTGAAGATTTGTTGAGAATAAAGGTAGGTAGCAAACTATAAATACATAACTTGTAAAAAACCTTACTAATACGATGCCTTATGACTCATGACGAAACTAAAAAGGGAGAAGAGCATTAGAAAAATGAAATGGCATAATATTACAGAATCACATGCATGACATATTCTGACACATGGCACGGTGAACGACACCACATATGTGTAACTTTCCTTATATGTACATTAATATGATTATGTACTTACTTACGGCGGTACACTTCTCAAAGAAAATGCGAGAGCAATTCCCTTCCGGCACAAATTTTTATAACCTTACAACTGCGAGACGGTGACTTTCACCCGTGCTCGAAGTACAGTTGCGTTGTTTTTCACGTAAATCCTATATATTATATGACATAAAATGAAGAGGAGGTAGATATAGTATTTTTGGAGAGTATGAAAACGTATATAGGAATATATGTAGATGTATTAAGGCGATAACATACTTGTATGAATATAGTGGTAATCATAATATAGTTGAACAAATTTACGGTTCAGAAAAAATAGTGTACACATTGAATGGTTTTACATAGGAATAGTAAAAAATGTACATATCTTCCTGTCCAATTTATTTGGTCAAGCAAACAGCATAGAAACGTGCTACTTTTCTTCCTTTTTTTCTTCTATTTTTCACGTCCATCGACAAACATCGATTTTTCCCTTTTCCCTTTGCTGACCTGGTCGAGCGAGCGAGTCAGTGTGGAAGAGATGATCGGTTGAGTTGAAAGTGCTAAACTTTTATGGTGACTGGTGGAGTGAGAGACGATTGGATGGGAGATATGAGACAAAAATATTCTAATAGAGAAATATGTACGTATTTGTTAATACACTTATGCGAAAACGTATTGACTTCCATTGGATTCTCAAATGATCGGTGAAAGTTGCACAAGGAGAATGTAATATGGAAGGAGGCTTAGGAGAAACGGAGCACATGTCAGGTTCAGGAAGAAAAGCCTCAATTCTTCGGAACATGATAAACTATATTGAGTTGGGCAAAGGAGTTTCTCTTCTTTTCGAAAAAATAACAAAGGATTCCCCTGGGTTGAGATCTACGGAAAAAAGTAACGTGATGGACAACTTTTCGTTTCTGGAGACGTGCTCGGTGTCTAGATTTAATTTTATCAATGAGCGCCCGCTGAAAATAGACTGGAAACGTATTTGTATACTGTTCCAGTACCTACAGCGTTACACCACGTCAACGAAACCAATATGAAATACAGCTTTTACCTAAAAAAAATAACTTATTTTCACACTGCCTCCAAAAAACATTGAGAAACTATGGACCTTTCATTCAGGTAACCTTAAAACTCGCGGTGAGTAATTACATGCATTTTAATGATATCGTAAATGGAGCAGTTTTATAGGACTATAAAGAAAGCAAAATTAGGGGGAACCAACCAAGAATAAGGGCGAACCACACGCTGGCAGTGTTGTATGATTTAAGAAACCCGCTAAAATGGGTTAATCGGACTCCTTCAAGTTTTTTGTTTGGTGAAAGAAGTTGAACAACCACTCCGTCTCTAAACTAAGCCACCACAAAAAAGATACCGAGAAAATTTTATAGCCCAAGATTTTCGCCTACTTACACCGCTTAAGTATGTATGTAATACTTTGTATCGTAATGCTGCTACATATAGTAACTACATGCATTAGCATTCGATGCACTGGGCGATTATTTAAAAGGGCTTGTTATTATGCAAACATATTTGTGTGGAAGCACTTTATATAAAATTTATGTTGGTATCCGAGCTTGTCGGTAATAAATCGCTCATATTGTTATTATATTCCCTTGTGAGCTAAAAAGCCAGTCTCATTCAGCCTTGGTTTCCAGTGCATTAAAATATGCGGGTTAATGCGAACACGGGTGGGTAGTTTGCTTTGTGCTGGTATATTTTTAGCGGAGGACTTTGATTTAGTAGGTGCTTTCACAAACCAGTATAAAAACCGTTTGTAATGACTGGCGGCATTGTATGATTACGGGTTCCTCCAGGCAAAGTGAAATTCTTTTCCACTCAATATAATGGTACTTTGTAAACACTGCCCTTTCATTTTCTGTCTGTCGTGATTTCAATCGATCAAAGATGACTTTTGCAAACATTTAAGGAGCAAAATTTTCAACGACAAAATTTAAATTCATGGTTCCTTAAACCTTAATTCTTGGCTAATCTTCCATGCGTTACACGCCTGACTGTTTGGGATCTTTTGATCAATTTTGTTTGTGACAAACTGAGACAAAAACCTGGTGCATTTCAATAAACCCAACAGCGCTGGCTTCAGATAGCATCGTACATCCAACACCAAACACATTTAGGTAAGTGCCACGTTTTTTAAGCATATTCAGCATTACATGGAAACATTTGAACTGCTGTTTTTAAGAAAGTTAGGGACATTTGGCGACGGAACAGGCGAAGAACAGTTTATTTTTCAATCTTTTCGGATAGAATCATGAGTATGTTGATACGAATTTTTTTGACGGATTTTGGGCAATTCTTGACTGTTGCCGGACAGAATGTTTTACAGTTTTCTGTATCTTTTTCTGAGAATTTGTTGACTTGATATGATTGAGTTGATCTTACACTAATACCAGACGACACTAATATCAGACGGGCACGCACTCATCACCAACTAAAGATCGATGCTGCACAGAAGTAAAATTGTTTCGTTGCCCGAAAAGTTGAGAAAGGATCTGATGAATGACAAGATCAAACTGTACGGAAAGCTATCCACACGAAGATCTAGCTATAAAGTTGCTACACTCATAGTGTACATAGTAAGGAAATACAGCTGGACCAAGTGTGCAATTTGCTCCATATGGAATAATATAGGCCATGATATGTACTCACGGTAAATATCCCCATCGTGTAAGCGAGCATGCCTGAACCCGTTTGTTTAGTATTAATTTTTAATGAAAAAGAAATGTTCATCATCATTCCGTCCATTCCAGAAGGTTTTTCCGGATACGAAATATTCGCACAAGCTCTTGTCCTGGAGTAGACTTTATTCTGTAACGTTATAAGCAACTTCATTTTATAAAGTAGGAGTAGGAGCTCTCCAACTCTCAAATGCTGAATATTAACGGATGTGCACACATCGTCTGATAAACGGGGAATGCTTCCTCCAACTCGTTTGGTTGCTCGCTCCTATAAAAAATCTTCAGTGGAAAATATTCACTGGGGTTTATCCTTGCGTAAACTAGAGCGTTTACGTAACCTCAAGAATCCTAAAGTTTCATCTTGTCAACCAATCCCTATTCCATTTCCCATCAAATTCCCTCAACAAAGCATCCATCAACTTCCATAAACTCGGGTCTTCTATCAAATTCAGTTTTTGTTACATCAAATCCTGCAACTTTTCCACATTTGTATTTGCCGACCTTTGTACTAACCGTTCAGTCACACACGTACAATTGAAATCTTTGTTGCCTTTTTCTGTCTCTTCCGCAAATATGCGGGATAGACACATATCGCCGTCTGAAATTTTATACAAAGTAAACTCCACGCACCCTGTTGGATGATACATACTTAGCTACACAAATAATGTGCCCATACAATAGCACGTTTTCATTCAAGGATGAGCACAGCCGTTGCGAAACGATACTGTAATTGTCCTCGAGGTTATAATACACACTTGTCTTGTTTAGCAAAGAGTAACCTGAGCTGAAAAAGACCTGTGCTACCACGTGTGCATGACACTGGCAGGAAAATTATAAATCTCGGGAACCCCTCATATTCGTCAATCTCTCGGCTTTCTCCTTTTTTCCCGAAAGAAAAATAAGTCACAATAGAAATTGAACAAACAACCCACACAAAATAGTTGCTTCGTGGAACGACACAAAAACGACCAGACTTTGAGTTGGCTTCTGTGCACCCCCAAACTTCTACTTGTTTTTAAAGGGAGCAGTCATTTTCCCTTTTGTTGTAGGAAAATGGGAGCAGTCATTATGATTTCCTAGAACAAAGCATGAAGAGATAATAAGAGCGAGGCAGACATTTTGCAAGGGAAAAAGACAAAAAGTCATGATAAAATACCATTCATCTGAATTACTTTACTTGTCCTGAACTGTCGAGAAAAAAAAATTGTTGCTAGTTTCTCTGTTGGCATATGTGTGATGTGGTCTATATATTTACATCTGCATTGCTTACTTAACCGGATAATCTTTCAAACCTTTTCCTTTGAACTGTGAGACACAAGTGTGTCCAAAAAATGTAATGTATTAATGGTGGAACCACCCATAAAACGTACATTTTTTCTTGGGCAGCACTTCTGTCACAGATGACTTTTACCCGCATCATCAATGGCAATGTTGATGGTATAAAATACGCAGTTACTTTTGTTACTGGAACACAATAATAATGCATTATATATTATGATTACAGCTATCCACTGAACATAAAAGGAACTCAAGCTCAACGGTAGACCATCCGTGGCATACTCACACAGCAAGAAAAGCGGTAACCATCAACCAGATTCGGGAATACTTCCGCTCACTCCAGATATCGTCCCACATAACAAATACTACTACTGGCTTCAGAAAACTGCACATGGCCATAAATATCCAAGTATGGATGTATGGTTTGGTTTCTAATTTTTTATGTGTGGTGATTGACGTGTCAGAATGGGCACACATAGATATCTACCGCCACACACCAGGAAGAACGAAAAAAAACCGGTAGTCACACATCCGTAGCATTTTCCCTTTATTTATTATTAAAAAGGAAACCATATTTCAAACTACTGTACCGCCATGTGTGTGTATACCGTTGTTCGTTCGTTCGTTGTTAGAGCAGTTGTGGGAGCAGGAGCTCCACTCTCCTTCCACAATGGCATCGTGGAGAGAATAAAAGCACACACATAGACATGTGGTTTTTTTTGAAGAGCACCAGTTGTTGTCCTTATTCCCTATCTTCCGTGGACGTCTATTTTTACTTTCACTGCAACAAGTATTGTGTGTCGGAATAAAAAATTGAGCAAGGCTCTCTTTTCCTTTTGTGTTCGCCTTTCTCTCCAAAGAAATACTTGCAGAAGAGTAATAACTTTTTTCTTTATCACAAACGTATCCTCCGCATTGGAATTTCTTTTTTTCTAAGAAGAGAAAAAAAATCACAGAGTGATTGCAACCAGCGCACTCGCCTTTTCCTTTGTGAAAAAAATGTTATTTTCTTTTCTTATTTAATTTTTGGATTTATTCATGCTTTGAATTAAAATAAGCCTTGTGCATAGTCTTCTTCAGCAGAAAAACATGAGACTGGTTTTCCAGAACTGGAAAAAATTAATCAGTTTGTTGTTAACTGAAAAATTTATATGACCAGATACACGAAAGTATAAAAAACAGAAATAAAAAAATGAGAGCGGCTGTGTATGCAGGAAGGAAAAAAAATTATGCGAAGTACATTTACTTTTCCGCCTTTTGATACCTTTCATTCTTCATTCATTTGATACCTTCAGAGACAGAGGATCGCTGTCACTCATTCTTTCATTCATTCTTGATCCTTACTTTCTCCTTCCATTCCATTCCTTCCGCCATGTCAATCCCACTCCGTTTCCAACAATTCTTCTTTTCTTGAATACAGAATGCTGTGCAGAAAATGCGATAAGTGGATACACACAAAAAGGAGCAATTCTTCTTTCTTCTGTTGTTCACCTTATCATCCGAATTTCCTGCTGAGACGGTATAAGATTATGATGATGAACACGTGCACTGGGTAGAAGGAGGATACGCTAAAATAAATCTAGGTGATCCTTCTGTAATTTTTCATACAGTAATAGTACAATACACTTCACCTCACGCTGTTCTTTTGGCAAAACAAGATGAATCGAACTAATAACGGGAAGGGTTCGCACAACACAGTTTTCAACCATTATTTTTTATACAATGGAGGAGTGGCTAGGTTATATTTTCGGAAGCTCAGGAAAGCCAAGATGGGAAAACTGGGATGTGATAAATGCGCCATATGCACATATCCGTATTTACATTACTTACATTAAATATACCTACACATCATAGTTTCTTGTACTGCTGAGCATTAGTAAGCATAAAAATTTGTCCTTTACTTTTGTATATATACCTTCGAGATGAATTTTCGTTCCTCCAGAACATGAAATTGGTTTCTTCCGCATTATTTAACCTAACTCAATCCAATAATATATAAAATTCCCATGTGTGCGGGAAAAAGTACGAGCCCACATCCACCACTCACTTTGTGAGTGCTTTGTTGTATATTTTTTGTTGTTGTTGTTGTTGCATCGTTTCGTTACTGTCCTCAAGCTCTTTTTCCTCTTACATACACGCTGTCCCTTTTTTGTGGATCATACAATATCGGATCATGCATGATCTTATACTCGTTCGTCCCTTTAGTTGCATTCTCATACAAAAAACAACAGTAGCAACACTTGTGCACTTTCATGTGGCTGAATAATGTAGGAAAAAGCCTGGGAAGATACGAGCTGGAATTGTTTATGAGACCATGTGCATATTGAACTCAGTTTCAGGGCACAATTCCACACTCTCTCAAATATATTTTTAGACGAAACAAAAGGGAAAAGGCTAAGCTTTAAAAGAGAAACTTGAGGCATCCCACAATCATCCATCGTCCTTTTTGACTGGAAACTCATTCTACGCGAACCCTTTTCTAGAACCTTGAAAAAGATCATAAGACTTAAAATGCCTCCACACACATTTCCAGTTGTACTCCTTCCAAAAAATATATCTCTCAGCAGTATTTCACATGTTCCATCGTGTTCCTTGGAAGCAGCTGTCTTATAATTTGGAAGGACAATGGATATGTGATTTGTTACGCTGAGAGGCCACTGCATCCTAGTGAATTACTCAATGGCCGAAACGTATCATGGGCAACTTCTATTATTATTATTATTTCATGCTTATATGAGTGATCACTATATGCTCTTTGGCAGCGACATAGAAGCTTTTATTTTTAGTAGAGCATGGTGATAAGTGAAAGCTATGTTGATGCAACTGCATTCCTCCCTTTCCGCCACGCATACTTTCTCCAGAAAGCACTCTAATACATGCTAAAATGTTTTGTGTGTAATACGCTCTCCTCTGATTTCTCTTCTTCCTCCTTTTTTCTACTCCCAATAGCCCGGAGAAGTTTGCTTACTGACTGCTCTTGTGCTTTTGCTCATCACCATTTGCGTTATATTTTTTTTTGTTTCTCTTGCCTCTTTTGTAATAAATTTTTGCTACTTTATAACTATAAGGTTCAATTTTCTCTGGTGCTATTTATATGGGAAGTTGATACAATTCTCGGAGCAATCTCATAGTTCTTACTACATTAAATCCAATGGACTTATGAACGGCGATGGGCCAAAAAAAACTTTACAGGCACAGACAAAAGTTGAAAGAGTGAATCGCATCTGCAGTAATAGTAATAATAACTGAATTACTACCGCTACTGCGACAACACTTTCAGAGAAGAGATAAATGCTTGCGAACCTAGCACACTGTTGTGTGCAAAGTTGAAAAAATGTAGCCTCACTCTGGAGAAAAAAAAATAATCATTTTGTTCTTTGGAAGGGTTCCATAATTCGGATATAAATTTCCCGTGTCTACTTTATGCAATGATAAGCGCACAATACCAAAAGAATGTCTTTATATTATGGTCCATGCTTGCAATACAAACTTAAATTGTGTTTGGCGTTGCGAATTACTCCGAATATTTGTTATAATGAAAGCTGGAAGAGTGTTTCGTTTGTGGTCGAGAGATGTATTCCACCAAAAGCAAATGCTATTATTACTTGACTCGGGAAAGTGGCCATTTCTCTTAATGGATTTTTGTGTTCTGCTGCATGCTTAAAGTCTACCGGAGTTTAACGCACTTGGCAGGAATGAAATGGAGCCAAGCTTGCACAAGTTAATATAGCTCAGTAATGAAATTGCACTTCTTGCCATCCACAAGTGTTGAAAGCCAGATTGCCTAAAAAATGTTACCAGTGAAATAAGCAAACTAAACTTGCAAAACCAGACTCAGAGAGGCAATAACGCAATAATTTCCTAAGAACATTTGACACTTGAGAATCTTCATCTTAACAGTTGTGAAGCTTAATTGATATTTCTATTAATTTCAGAATGGATTACACACGGCATTTCATTCAATCCTGGAAAATATTTTTACTGCCTTTCAGCCAGGCAAATCTTTCCTAACACACACCTTTTAGTTCACCTGCTCAATGTGGCAGGTTCGTGTCTTGACTAATGCATTCCAGGAATTTTTTTCTGCCCATGTCGACAAATATGAATTAAATTCTTCCGAATAGAATTTCCATTAGACAACAAAAAAGAAAAAGCGTCCATATAGGAAATATTTTTCTTTTGTACCTATGAATGCAAATTAGGGCCAAGGACTTTCCAGGTAATAAGACTTCAAACTCGCCATACCTGTCCAGAATTCTAGTGGAGTAATGCAGCATCAGTGTAAGGAAGTTTCAAGAAAGGAAATATCTGCAAGATTGATTCAAAGAGAACTTCCATTTAAATTCCATCATTAGTCCACATTCCCTCTGCCCACGTGCTCATCACTCAACTTCCCGTGCTCGTCAGCACTCTAATAAAAAAAGCAGGGAGAAAAAAAAAGAGAGAGAAAGGAAGGATGATCAAAAGGAAAATTTTCTGCACAAGGCAACGAGAAACTGGTAATTTAATTCAATTTTGTTTGTTTTGCTGAATATACGCAATAATATATCTGAGAAACCCTAGAATACGGCTAAGACACATAATAATGTCATGTAAACACCTATATCCACCGCCAGCATGAAAACTATACTTATACCTTTTTTGTACAAAAAAGGACACATATAGGATTGTATACTAGCGTATTTACCAAAACATGGACTAATTTATAACTAATGCGCAATAATTACATGGTAAATAAAAAATTCTTCATTTGAACATGGAAAGGTACAACATAAATGCTTATTGTTATTATGATTTGTCATGTTTTCCTGCGACGTGTCTTTCAAATTCTAATGTGTTCATTTCATGTTCCCGGGAAAGTAATCCAATAGGAAAAAAGTAAAGTAAATGCAGATGTGTCTATTTATTCACCTACGATGAAAGGGCTTGTGTCAGCAGTGCAGGAATAAAAAGCCAGCACGCTTCTTCCCCGAGGCACTTATATTGCGTCAGTCAGCTCAGCAAGAGAAAAATGTAAATGAGTGGGATTCATGTAGTAGAACACGTTGTCTGAGCACGCTGCATAATAACATGTGCAAACTCAATGATAACAACCATTTTGCAACAAGTACAAAAGTAAGTAGTCATCAAGTTACTCAAACATGATCATTATACAATACCCGAAGGTGGTAGAATGGAGAAAATAAAACATAAAACTAGGATTTGTAAAAATGAGTGAGAGGGTACGTAGAAACAAAAAAAAATTCCTAATTAAATTGTAAGCTCCAGCCTTCAAGGATTGGCAACGTCGACTGATGGCGAAACTTTGTTTTTTCCACGGTTTGCTTGCTCGCAAAAACACTGTAAATTATTAACGGAGGCACATTTCCAGCGCTCATTACAAAAATATAAAGCTCAGCTTGTGCTCTCCTCTCCACTGACTTATATGTACTACTACATGATAAATAAATGAGAGAAAGTATAAGTGCGTCACTAGAAAACATGAAGTAATCATGAAATAATAATAATCAAAAGATTAAAGATGATGTGAGAGAGAAATGTACTCCAGTTTTTTTAAGGACTAGGATTAAGTACATTCTTCCACTTCACAACATAACCATATTCCACACAATTCTTCTTGTATAACATTTAGAGAAAACCATTACAGTTGTGACAGTCAACCCAAGAGATGATGAAAGGAGGTGAAGGATTTCTTATATTTTTATCAGGAAACGAAAGTGGCGTGAGACTGAAGATGATGATTACTTCTGATGGAAAATGGTTAGTGCCACAACGGTCTCTTCAAGAGCAATGCAAAAGTGCTCGGTTATGGTGCTTTTAGCAATAACGAAATGTTTATGGCAATTTTCGTCTAAGCATATCTTCAAAAGCCCAACAGTTTCCTAAGCTTTCCCTCTGTTGCAAAATGGAACTTGCCAAGAGGACAAAAAAAATTGTTCTCCTGGTGTAGCCAAACCCAACCACCTGAGCCATATAACGCCTTATTGTACATGATTATAGCTCTCATAACTATAATACTATTGTGAAATATTTTTGCTCATTTCCTTGCTGAAGGAGAAGAAAAGCAACGCCGTCATTCGTTGTTGTTTACTTGACTTTTAGAAAACTATTTCGTAGGCTTCTATTGTGCTCTTTTGTCGCATGGCCACATCGTGGAAGGAAATAATAAGAGACTTGAACAAACAAACTATGAAGTAGTGAGTTCCTCACATACCTATCTACAGTATCAGCAAAACGAAACAAAATATACCACAATTTTAAAAACCCATTAAGTACGCAGGTTATGCCCTTTTTCTTAAAAAAGCAGCACATACATACATTATGTACATATTACACACACAAAGAACTACACATATTGGTTGGGAATACGAAATATGGCAAAGTCGTGCTGCTCTTGTGTTGTTATTGTGGCATCATTGTAAAGTATAGGAATTTCCTCCGTAAAAACCTCCTTTCCCCTTTTACCTCCTTTCACATTGTTGATTTCGTCGCCAAGAAGGAAAGTTGCCGTGCTTGGGCTTCTTCTTTTGACCTCTCAAAATGCTCCTTTCTTTTCACCTGTGTGACATTCCTGAATGACTTTCTCCTTTTCTCTTGCTTAGCTTCTTGTTGTTCAGTCCTTCTCTCACTTCCATTTTTCTCATATTTTTTTTCACAAGAAAACTGTCTTTATTCAGAATTAAATTGTGAGATACTTATATGGAAGGCGTTTTTAAAGGATTCCTTTTTATTTCGACTCACATTATTTTCCATTTTTTCCCTGATTTATTATCATTGTATTTGAAAAGGGAATGTGGAGGAAGGGAACAAAATAAAAAATCGAATTGCTCTGCAGAGCCTCTCTCTCTCCCTCAAAGTGATGCTGTTCACGAGATGAAAAAATGACTCACTCAGATGAAGGAAATTGTAGAGTTTCTTGGTTGTTAATAAAACAGAAGGAAGAGAAACGAGGACAAAAAATCCTCTCTCGTCATTACCTTTCCTCTATATTTCCCGGTATTTTCCAGAGTCTTATTACTTCCACTTCCACGTGTAATAATACACTTGAAGCCAGTATTAGTGCTTCTTGAGCCAAGCTTATCTTGTTTTTTACTGAAGTGCTTGAAGGGAAGCGAGAGAAGAAAGAAAGCGCGCGTGTGTAAAATGTACATTAAATCATTGTGCGGAGCAAAAAAAATTTAGCTCAACTTTTTATCAACGCTCGAGACAAAAAATGTAAAAAAAAAGTCGGCCATGGGCGCACACAAGGTGGCTTAGTTTTTTTTTTGCACTGCCTACCTGCATTCATTTGTAAACCCGGTTTTCATTTACTACCACCTTTCTCTCTTCCTCTCTCCAACATTGTTCTTTTCCCTTTTCTTGTTCACACCGATTTTTTTGTGTCAGGTATTCAATTTCTGGTTCGTGGTGGTGACGGTGACGCTGTTCCTTGAGTTTCCCTTCTGACTTTTCTCACCGTGAAACATAGTTTGTAGAAAAAATGCGTGAATGAAATTCCCTGATTTATTATCATTGTATTTGAAAAGGGAATGTGGAGGAAGGGAACAAAATAAAAAATCGAATTGCTCTGCAGAGCCTCTCTCTCTCCCTCAAAGTGATG
>JAHZNF010002024.1:3841-20277 GCA_027744215.1 Troglopedetes dispersus
TGCCTGCCTCAGTCTTAAGTAAAGTAGGTTCCTTCTTTTGGTTGTTTAGGAAAAAAGAAAACGGTGGTGGTGGTGGTACACGTACGTGTTTGTGTATGTGTACAAAATGGACCACCACCACTTCCAGGAAAAAAAAGGAGTACTTCTCTTTCTACCTCTCTTTATTTTAGAGAGAAAAAAACGTGTGTGTTTGTGCAAAGAAGAAGAAGAAACGAAGGGAAATCCAATAAAATGGAGATTTAAGGTTTTTTCCGGGGAAAAAAGTGGGAAAGACTGAAGGCAACTTATTTTTTTTGCCTTGTGTTTACGATCAGAAAAGAAGGAAAAGATGTTAGAAATTCTGGGTACGTTTTGGTCTAGGATTTTTTCAGGCTCTCTAATATACTTTTTTTTCTTGGCCCTTATTTTCATTCCCGCGTTCTTACTCAACACGTATAAAGAAATAAAGGAGAGCCAAAAAATATATAAAGAGAGTGAAAGTGTGTTTGCACACACACACATATGTATTCATCATAGTCATCCGTCTCTCACCTTCGAGTTGAGTTTTTTTTCGACTTCTACCTTATTAGAGCTTCTTCCTATTTATGGAGATGGTAATGTGTACACAAAAAACCTTGTTTGTGTTTGGTTTAGTTTGAGGAGGTGGAGGAAAATGGGGATGTGATTTGCAAAAAAATACTGTTTTATTTCGCAACTTCTTCCTATTTATGGAGATGGTAATGTGTACACAAAAAACCTTGTTTGTGTTTGGTTTAGTTTGAGGAGGTGGAGGAAAATGGGGATGTGATTTGCAAAAAATACTGTTTTATTTCGCAAGGCCATTTTCCCTTTGTTATGTATTGACTCTATTTTCTCTGATTATCATTGTGGTTATCATTATCATATAATGTAGGTTCCAAAATGTGTGTGTCCATATATATATGCATTTACATATGTGGACACATGTTCCAAGATTTTTGTCCTTTTCCTCTCGTTTTTTTAGGGAAACTGTCATTTTCGCACTTTCCCCTTTTTTCTGCTGGTGACGGGGATGATCATGATAAGCTTTTTTTGTCAGATATATTTTTTTCCTTCAGAGTATTCATTCCATCTCACACACACACGTGATCCTTCTGAAAAAAGATGGTGTGAAGCCAAAAGAAAACTCCTCTTTTGGCATTTTACACGGGAAATTGTGAAGAAATTCAACTCTCGTCGCGGAATTCGTGGATCCATCCAACAAAAAATCGCCCTTTCATTCTTATTTGACCGCATTTTTTTTATACTTTTTTTGTGGTGCGTGCGTGAATCCAAAAAAAAAAGAAAAAAATCTTCTTCTTTTTTGGATTCTTCAAACCTGCTTCCAAAGATTGCTTATGTGTGCTTTTCTTACCATGATTACAAATTTTTTTCTCATCTTCTTTTAAATGTGTGTGTGTATGTGTGACACAGTCTCCTCATCAAAATTCATGGCGACATGATACTCGCTGGAAGATCAAGTCTGGAGTCTGTTTGTAGCAGTGAGAGGAGTTCTCGCTGATGAGAAAATGGTTCCTTTCTTGTAACCACATCACAGCACTTGTAATTAACCTGAGTTGGACAAGTATCAATAAAAAAATTATTTTTTTCTAAAAAAAAGTTGACGTGCTTATCAAACTGTCCACCTACACTCCAGCCCAGCCGTGCTCATACGACTTAATACACACACTAATTTACCAAGTACTTCTGAACATCTTACCTGCTTCTCTCGGATTCCCAAGAGTAGCCAAACAAATGCGAAATGGCGTGCAAGGTCATAAAAAAACCTCGACAAAAGGAAACTAAATCGCGGGAGAAGAAGAAGGGATTCTCGTTGAAAATCTCCATTTAAATATTTCACCAGTTTTTACGACTTGATTACGTATTCATTCTTTTTTTTAAAACTTCCTTTCTCTTTGGCGCATGGAGCTCATTATTTGATACCCAAGTTTCTTTTTTTGGCAGGGTACCTTCTCCATTTTTTTGCAGAATATGAAAAGGTGTGTGTGTGTGTGCATTTTTCTGAATTCAAGATTTTTCTTTTCGTCTTACCTGATATGCGCTATGCTCAAGTAATGCATTTACAAACACAAGGTCTTGTTGCTCTGCCCCACAAGAAAGGAAAGTTGGTATCCGGCGGATATTGTGTGTGTGTGCATAAATACTTACTTACCTTCTTCTTCGACGTACGTACACCAAAAAAAATATGTTAAACACGAACCGGCGGAAGATATTCCCGTTTTGTGGAGAAAGTCAACAAGCAATTCGGATATTACTCGTTGAAAATCTCCATTTAAATATTTCACCAGTTTTTACGACTTGATTACGTATTCATTCTTTTTTTTTAAAACTTCCTTTCTCTTTGGCGCATGGAGCTCATTATTTGATACCCAAGTTTCTTTTTTTTGGCAGGGTACCTTCTCCATTTTTTTGCAGAATATGAAAAGGTGTGTGTGTGTGTTTTTCTGAATTCAAGATTTTTCTTTTCGTCTTACCTGATATGCGCTATGCTTCAGTAATGCATTTACAAACACAAGGTCTTGTTGTTGCTCTGCCCCACAAGAAAAGAAAGTTGGTATCCGGCGGATATTGTGTGTGTGCATAAATACTTACTTACCTTCTTCTTCTTCAACGTACGTACACCAAAAAAAATATGTTAAACACGAACCGGCGGAAGATATTCCCGTTTTGTGGAGAAAGTCAACAAGCAATTCGGATATTATTAGATATTTTGTTTTCTCGGCAAAAACAGTGAAAGACAAGGAAAGAAAAGAAAGATTGGCGTGCTACAAGGGCTGTGCAAATACAGGTGGTTTTGTAGCCTTCTTTTGACTTTTCCGTGAGCGTGTCCACAATTGTCTGGTAAACAAAGGAGAAGAAGAAGGGTTTCAGCAACAAACAAAGTCCATATATTTACTTGCTTTTTCCCTCCACTTTGGTTTCTTCTAGAACAAAAAAAAGAAACAAATGATAAGTGTACTCTTACCACTTCTCGGCTCTCTCTGACTTCTTTTTTATGGAGGACATTTGTAATCGTAATAATGGAGCGGTTGCAGGAACAAAAACAACAAGTACAATCTATTTTTTCCAAAAAAAGCAATAATTGCATTCTTTGATTTTTCTGGAAGTGAACAAAGGCGGAACGATTGATATTTCAGAAGCACAAAAATTTTTTTCCATTATTATTATTATTATTATTATTATTAATGCTGGTGGAGGTTTGTGATTATTGTGGTGCACCACCAAAAACTATTCAGCATTACCCTTTGTTTATGCTTTCAGATGTATTTTGATTGATAACCCAGATAGTCGGAGAGCTACTTTGAATAAAATGTTTTAAAGTCACGTTTTCCGAATGCTTGTCGTGCTACAAAAAAAACAAAGTTTCTCAATTGTGATCCTTTTCGTGCGGGATTGTGCAGCACACAATAAAAAATATATTACAAGGTTACACAATAACCATAATACTTACTTTCTTTAAAATGCTCCTTTGTAGTTTTTTAAGTACTTAGCGCCCGCCAGATTCCATTTATTAATTTGCCTCAACTTAAAAAACAAGAGTCCTTGGGCACGCGTGTAGGTACATTATTATTATGGAGCATGAATAGCCACCAGGCGGTCCTTTCTTTCGGAGCATTGAACATGAGAAAAAATATATTAAGTGGAGGCATGGCATACTGTAGGCTTTCCATTTACAAAATGTGCATTGATGGTTTTGGTTGTAAGCAGCATATTTTGGTGGTTATCAGTAATATCAAAGTGGGATTTTTTTCCTCTTTTTTCTTCTCAAAGATAAGAGGAGAATCGCATGTTGGGCTAACATTATTATAGAAAAAATTGATACCTTTTGCTCTCCTGCATAAAATGCAGGTATACATTTAGGAACTGGAAATAACCGTATTTGCCGTACATACTCTTCTATGATATGCATAGTCAAGGATTATTATTTTCTGATAACCTTTGTACGTAAAAGAAAGAGAGGGAGAGAAAGTGAGTAACGTTTCTCCTTTTTTCATTTCTTTGAGTGTTGTTCTCCTCTTCATAGATATACAATTTTTATGGATACACAAGACCGTTTTTGATTCACTTTTCTTTTGTTTTTTTTGTGTTCCACGTCATATTAAATGGAGGCGGGTACGTGTCTATCTATCTCGTTGAACATACACTATTTTGGCGTTTCCTTATTTCGTTTTGTTGTTGGTTGCAAAGAGCAAAAAATGACTTTTTTTCCAGCTATTTCGTTTGTTGAACTTTTCATGGAGAAAGTTGAAGTTGAGATGGAGGAGGCACGTAGATGAAAAAAAATTAATGGAGCTCTTCACTCTCCTCGTCATAATTGTATTAAAACATTTACGCTTCACTAATGAAATTGATTTGGGAAAAGGAGCAAGAGAGCCACTCGAGACCAACCACCACTACACTCTTCAGTAATAATTTTTCCTTGTTGCTTTTCTCTTCAGAGAAAAATAATAATCAATCTGAATTGATGAGCACTTCACCTGAACAGAAAAAAATCTTGAGGTGGAACTAAAAAACATTTTGTTCCAAACTTTTTGACCGCATCCACATTTCTCTCTTTTTTTGTTTCACTGGATGTATCTTTAATGAGGATTTTTTTGTGTATGTATTTTTTATGCAACTTCCGTGTTACAATTTTTGTTTTGCAGGATGCCTACTTGAATCCAAGTTCTGGAGTGCTCCGTCTCACGCGAGCAGGTGATATAGTGAAAGGTAAGGAAAAGCTTTTCTTATTTTTTGCGAGCTGAGAAGGAGATTTTGACTACGGAGCTAGTCGCAACTAATTTAATGTATATTAATTAGGCCTTCTTCCCAGTGAACCGAATGACCTGTGGACGATATTTTCCCCGAACCATACAACCTACGAGGCCGTCTCAATGGCCACTCACTATCACGACCATGAAGCAGAGTATCTTCATTCCCCGCCTTCCACGAGCAACATGCCACTCATCACGGTGATCCAGGTGAAACGCACACAAGTTTTACATTTCCAACATAATCTACATAATGCAGGATATAAATTGGCTTGTTCTTACTTATCTCCTTCTCTCTTTTTTTTAAAAAAAATATGGACGCTTGTTTCATGAGTATCTGTATGGAAGAATCATTCTGTGTATTTAGGTATGCAAAAATTGAGTAAAAAACAAGAAAGGGTCTACTTTCTCTCTCAGCAAAATTGTGTGTCCATTATATATGCAGTGGTGAAAAAAAAAATATTTGGAGAAGGACTTCATCATTTTATGTTCCGGAAGATATTATGAAGACCCACGTTCATTCGTTTTTACATACGCTTCATATGCTCCTTTTTTGTTGGGAGTCATCCTCCGAAAATAAAAATCTTGTGTCCATAAATTGGAGTTAAAATTGGATTTTCCATGTCTGACTCTTTTTTTTGGAGGAAGACTAGTCCTACTGGAAAGGATTACTACTACATACACGATAACATGAGATATATTTACACACACAAAGCAGTTTCGGATGACTCCACAACTCACAATTTTCATGAAGTCAGAAGAGCAAAAAAAAGCCCTTCATATTTTTTTCGTGTACACAATGAAAACGGAGGAAAAAAGCAGGAGCGTAATAAAATAGTTCTGTTTTTTTCTTCTTCAAGATGAAAACGTGATTTGTTGTAGGAAAGGAATATAATATATTTCGTGAACACACGTGGAACAAGATAAGCTTGGAAAAAAAAAATATCCACTGGGGTGTTCCGACCTCGCCAAGGAGAAACGAATGAAGTTCACATATTTTTTTTTGAAGCACAGCAGAAGGTTACATTTTCAAAGTCATAAAGCACGTGTTATATGTACAAAATGATAGGATCATGTTACATTTTTTTTCTTGTTGAGTTTTTCTTTCCAGTAATATTTTTCAAATGGGATCCCACACACACAAACAGGTATGCATGCACCATACTTTGTTGATGTTTTTTTGTTGGAAGGAATATGTAACATATAACCTTTTATTATAATACTTTGGAGGATTTTATTCTTTTCTGCGTTTTTCACTTTCTTCTTGTTTTTTTTTCTTGTAAACCTACATCTCGTCTCGTTTTTTTTATTACGATGATTTTTTATGTTTTTGGATGTGTGTGTGCTCCATTTTTTGAAGGAGAAAATGGTCGGTAAATTCTTTTATATCCGGATTGGTGCATCCATCCAATTGTTTGTGTGTGTTCACCAGGAATGAACTTGAGGGTATGACAGGGTCCATCGGGAGTCGTTTTTTTCGTAGCCGCGGGCCCTTTTTTCTCCTGAAACAAAAGATATATTTGTGGACACATGTGTGTAGGTATAACGATAATATTGTTTTTTGTAGAAGAGAACTTGTGTGTGTCCATAAAACTATTCTAGCCTTACTTTTGATCTGGATTCTCTCGGTAAAAGAAACGAATTTTTCTAGTGGAGATGTAAATGTTGAACTTATCATCGTCATTCTTTCTCATTGTCTTTATGTTTGCTCACCGAAAAGTGGAATAATGTCCCATGATAATTTTAGCTCGGAATATTTCTTCATGTTCGCTGCCACATTTGTATTGTTTTTTTTTCGAGGACTTGAGGAGAGTGCGCTCGTTTAGTCAGGGTTATCGGTATTGATGAGTTCCCATAATTTAGTTTCCTGTGTGCTGCTGCTGCTCCAGGCGAGAAAACAGGAGTAAAACAAATTGCATTGAATAAATAGATTTGAACCATATAACATCAATGATGATGATGATATACGGCTCTACATAGAACAGGTTTTGAGCATTTATTTTATTTTTTGGGGCAATTTTGGAGAGAAAAAAAACTCCGCATAAAATGTGTTTACTGCTGAGTGAAAAGGTTATCATAATACGCTCCATTCTTGTATTTTTGAGGTCACCACCACAGAAAAAAAGGAAGTAAAAATTAGTGAAGGTAAAAGTTGCTAAAATGTTGTTGAGAGAAAGGTTCATACTTCTCTCTGCACCGCACAAATATAAATGGACACACTGAGGCAGGAAAGGAGTGAAATGTTAACAAGACATAGATATCTAGATAGTGTGCACACGGGGGCCATAAGTCATGCACTGTTGGTGATTACGTCTATAGCTGAGCTATTAAATGCGCATAATGGTTGTTTTCTCTTCAAACAAGCATAAACCTACCTACATGGTACATATTTACATCTCTTATCTTGTGCACAAAAAATATAAGGTTATGTCAAATCATACTTTTTTTGATGGTCGTGCTGAAAAGCTCAAGCAAAAATATTAATGTGTGTATGTTTTCTCTACTCTCTTGTTTTTTTTTGGTGCAGGATAAAGGTGAAGAGGATGGGATTCGTCGAGTGTTGTTCGGGGCCGGTCTCAAATTCTGGCTGAACAAATTACTTTTCCTGGATGCCGTGTCGTACCTGGTAAAATGACGTACATTATTTTTTTTCAGCTTTTGCCCTCTTCATATTAGGCACTCTTATTTTAAATTTGTATTCTTTTGTTGTGTGTTTTTTTTATAGAGTCGAGGTCGGCTGAGTATCAGCCTCAAGAGATACCTCCTCATTGACATAGATGACATTTTTGTTGGCGAGAAGGGGACAAGATTAAAAAGTAGTGATGTTGAAGTAAGCTTTCAAAAAACATACATGATAAGCCATTTTTTTAATACTAAAAGTGTCTCTTTTTTATGGACACAGCCCCTCCCCTGAAATATTTTCTGTTATGTTACTATACGTAATCCCAATATATTTATGGAGCAGTTTGTGTCTCTCTCTTGTTTCGAGTAGTATGTTTAATGTTTGCTAACTGGGCTATTCCCTGGAAATCATTTTTTTGTAAGTTGATATGGAAGTATAAGCAGTGGATTATATACGATACTCTCTTCTACCCTTTTTTGAACTTAGGCAATTATGAACACACAAGAAAGGCTGAGACGACTTGTTCCCGGGTTCCGATTTAATTTGGGCTTCTCCGGCAAATACTTTCATTACGGGGACGAGGAGGAGAACGCCGGCGATGATTTACTACTTGGTAAACACACGAGTGTTTTTTTTGCCTCCAAAAATACATTTTTTTTCTTATTTTCCTATTTGTTTGTGTCCATATATATGTACCTTCATATTATAGTATCTATGAATGTGGAGGAGGAAAAAAAGAAAATTAATGTGTTTACTTTTTTGTGTGCTCTCTCCAGCGAACAGTGATAAATTCATGTGGTTTCCTCACATGTGGAACCACATTCAGCCGCATTTGTACTACAACGCTTCCCAGCATACGGGGACGAGGAGGAGAACGCCGGCGATGATTTACTACTTGGTAAACACACGAGTGTTGTTTTTTTGCCTCCAAAAATACATTTTTTTTCGTATTTTCCTATATTTGTTTATGTCCATATATATACCCTCATATTATAGTATCTATGAATGTGGAGGAGGAAAAAAGGAAAATTAATGTGTTTACTTTTTTTGTGTGCTCTCTCCAGCGAACAGTGATAAATTCATGTGGTTTCCTCACATGTGGAACCACATTCAGCCGCATTTGTACTACAACGCTTCCCAGCTTATCGTCGATATGCAGAAGAACAAAGACTTTGCGAAGGCAAGCCGAAAATGAAATGAAATCCATTCATCATCAAAACATCAAATGTTTCCACACACACACGTGTTGCTAGTGCGTGTGAAGACATTTTTTAAGGCTTGTGCTGAAAAAAAAATAAATCAAATTTTGTTTCTTGTTGTATATTTAGGAGCATGGCATACCAGTTGACTCTGGATACTCAGTTTCGCCTCATCATTCGGGTGTATATCCAGTCCACGAGATTTTGTATGACGCATGGAAGAAAGTGTGGAATGTGAAAGTGACGAGCACAGAAGAGTACCCCCACCTCAGACCGGCGAGGCTCCGAAGGGCATTTATTCACAGAGGAGTTATGGTAAGTATATTATATAGATAGATAAGCATATTTAGATATATAAATCCACCTCGAAACACAAATATTCTACTGTCGTCACGCTCCCAATTTTTTTCTGGCAAAACTAAATCCTCTCCGAAAAAAACTGATTGATTTTTTTATATAAAATCTTCAAAAAGAAAAAAAAAACCCAGAGGTTATCCTAAATACCTCCACAAAAATATTTTTTATGCAGGAACCAACCAAAAGGAGCTGCGAATTGGGCAAATTAAAGCTAACGTGATCCAATAAAAGATAATGCACGTATCTATAATGTGTACAGGTTTCTCTTTTTTGTTGTTGATTTATGTCAAAATTCCAGGAAATACTTTTCCTTCTTTTTCACATCTGAGCTTTTTTAGTTTTCTTGGTAAATGTTGGATTTCCTTTTCTCCTCTCCTCCAGAAAAAAAGCTACTCCTCTCGTACAATCAAGTAATGTCGTCAAAAATATAAAGATGCTCAGAAAAAATGGAGCTCTATTCTATAAAATTTTTTTATGTAATCTACTTGAAGGATATGTGTGCACAACATTCCTTTTTTTTCACCCACATCCAAAAAAATATATTCCCTCAAGTGATACATGAAAGTCAGGTTTTTTTCTGTGTGCAAAAAAAAATGCTGTAACGAGCCATTTTTTCCGTATATAAAGTTGACTTTTTTTCTGGAGCAGATATAAAAAACACGACATCAACATTCTTGGTGGCTGGAGGCAACGCAATGGGATGGTTCCCGAGAAATAAAAAAAATATGTGGAGATGTGTGTGTGTGTGTGTGTAACGGCTGGTGCTGTACACAGAAAAAAATATAAGTATGGCCATCATAAACTGGATAAGCTAGGAGCTTATATAATAATATGGGATGATGAGGATCCTCCTCCTCATGCTCTTCCCTTTTTTATGTGTTAAAAATGTAAAGAGATCCGTTTTAAAATCAATATGTTGTCTCCTTTCCTCCTCTCGCTTTTTTTTCTTCTTCACATCCATCCATTTTTTATTCTGTGTGTGTATTTTTTTGCTGAAAAAAAAACTGGCTTCAGTATTTTTATTTTCGCTGCTGGAACAGGAAATGGCTTGAGAAAATATGAGGATTTTTATGGAATAAAATATATGGTCTCGTTATTATATTTTTTTCGTTTTGTTCGAGAGGGATACATACCTCCTTCTGCAATAAAAGGAATTGTTCCACTTGCTTAGCCATCTTATGAAGCTAGTCCTGTTTCCTAAAGTGGCTATCAAAATGGGTTATCTTTCGAAAAAAATGGTTGTACCTATTTTCCTTGCAATGCTTTTTTTTGGAGACAAACGGGGAAAATGTGGTAATCAGCGCAATTACACGAAAAATATATTTTGTGGAGGTGTTGGATAACCCTAGAACAAAAAAATGTTTTTTGGAGCATGTTACCAATGGATTAGAATTGAAACAAGCTCCAAACTATTTTTGTGTGTTCAACAATGGATCATTTCTTAAAAAATGTTTTTATTTAAATTCCACAGGCCCTGCCTCGCCAAACATGTGGGCTGTTCACGCACACGATCTTCATAGATCGCTATCCCGGAGGCCAGTCCAAACTCGACGAGAGTATTTGGGGAGGCGAACTTTTTCAGACAATTGTATTCAACGCTGTAAGAGGACTGTTCACGCACACGATCTTCATAGATCGCTATCCCGGAGGCCAGTCCAAACTCGACGAGAGTATTTGGGGAGGCGAACTTTTTCAGACAATTGTATTCAACGCTGTAAGTAGTAGTGCACAATAAAAGCTACATTTTACTTATTTATACTTCCCTTTTATATTTTGTGTTGTCAAACAAGACTTGTGTCTCCAGAGATGATGATGATGATCATAGTAGAAGTAATAATGTATGGCATGATGTATCTATAGATAAGATACATAGATAAGCAATTCCTTCTTCAATTCACTTTCCTTCTTTTCAAAGAAATGAATCGCGTCTCAAAACATAAACGGGAAGAAGCACACAGAAGCTCTGCATTTTTTCCTTCGTAATTTAGTCAACTTTCATTCTTGTCAAGAAACGTAAATGATGTATCTGGAGCGTTATTTGTGTCGATAACAAAAAATATGTACGCACACACGAATGTATACACAACAAGGAAGAAAAAACGAGTCTTTGAAATCCAATAACTTTTTTTAACTCAATCATTCTCAGTGACTCCGTGTTTTTTCTTGGGTACACTCACTCACTCACTCACTCCACTCACTTACTTCCTTTTGTGCCAATGCTGCTGCTGCTTTGTGTTCATATATACTTATCATAGAAGAGAGAGAGAGAAAAAAAAGAGAGATGGAGGAAACGAGAAAAAGTAAGGAGGAAGGTCGATGGGAGTTTTCTCCTTGAATGTTTCGGCCAAAAAATGTGTCTTTAAAATGTCTAACAGCTTTTATTTTCAAGATGAAGGAATAGTAGTACAACATGGCAATATTTGTGCACAAAAAGCTATAACAATTGCACACAATATTTATTTAAAAAAACACAAGCTGCCAACATTTAGTAGTAGTAGTACATAGATATTATATAGCCACTCAGAACCATAATTTTTTCCGTCAAGAGAAGTATGTAGCTTTTATTTTATATTCAAGGAAATACAGTGAAACGGAGACTTTCTCTTTTAAGAAAACTAATATTGCTTTATTTTCTGGGATATCTTTCTGATTCGTTCTTTATCAGAGAAGAAAAAGCAAAAAATAATTTTTTTGTGCTGGTGAAAGCAAAATAGAACTTTTTTATTTGATCTTTTTGGATTACATGATGGAGTAAATCACATAGTCGAGTTATTGGAGCAACTTATATATATATCTATTTTCCGGCTTCTTGTCTCCAGAAAAAAACGAGGAGGATGCCTCTCCTTTTTTTCTTGGCACTCTTTCCTCAGTGACTCTCTACATATTAGGGAAAAAAGGATATCAGACAGAGAAAGAGCGGGAAAGGAATAAAAAAAGGAAGCGAGCTAGCTTCAATTACCTTTTTAAAAAAAACTGGATCTAAAGAAGAAGAAAAAATGCTTTAAAGGGTTTCAATATTATAAAAACGGATTGGAAAAATGCTGTATAAAAATAAAGAGAGTATGTGTACTGTGCACACACACACAGGATAAGTACAAAACGACATGAGTGAAAAAAAAACTCCATTCATAGTATTATCCTTATCAGATTCAGATCTGTGCTCTGAAAAAAATGGAGGAATGTGTGCAGATACCTTATACTCGTGTGTCCCTAAAGTAAACAATAATCATAATCTTTTATTGCCTTTACAAAACGGGAAACGAGACTGTTTCTCTTTTACATTTACTTTTAAGGCAAGGTCTGTGACCGTTATTTTTGTGTCGTCGTCGTATAGCCTCACCATCTGCTCCAGTGAAAAAAAATAAAGAGAAAGGTTCCAAAAATACTTTTTTGTGTTTCTGTACTATGTAGAGACAATTTTTTAGGCAGAAAAAAAGAACAAGTCACATTGAAGAGGAGGAGTGCCATATCAGATGAAGGAAATGGCGAGAGAATTTTTTTTATAAGAATGTAATTTTTTTTCCTGGAATTTTTATTTTTTTGGTGGCGACAGTGATTCGAGTACATAAAGGTGATAGCACCTGATCGCTGTTTGGCGCACGTGAGTGCAACTACCTAGATATGCATGTTTTTTTTGTGGAAGAAAGTCAAAATAGTGAAAGCCATACAAAATATGTTTCTATTATACATTTTTTAGCAGAAGGTGCACAGAATTTGAAGGTAGTTAAGATTTATGTTTCAAGGATATTCCTCTGACAAAGTGGAAACTTTTTCCTTTGCTGATGCAAACATTTAATGCATTTTTTGTGGGTGTCCATAAATAACCAAGTAAAATGTATTTTGATATATGAAAACTTTTTTTTTAGAAAAGTGGAAAAAAGTTTACTTTTTTTACCTTATCTGAAAAAGAAAGTATGTAGTAATGTGGTCACGTGTGTAGGCGGTTCTTTTGTGCTCCTTTTTTATTCCCCATTTTGTAACAAAATTTTGTTTTCTAGATCAACGTGTTCATGACACACATGTCGAATTACGGAAACGATAGGTTGGGTCTGTACACATTTGAGTCGGTTCTTAAATACGTCCAGTGCTGGACAAACCTCCAAATGGTCACCTTACCGCCTGTCCTTCTGGCCGAGAAGTACTTCAAAATGCATCCGGACGAGCTGGATCCCATTTGGGGAGTACGTAAAACTTTTTTTTTCGAAACCATAAATAAAATTGATTATGTAGCCATAAATATTGTATTTGATGGGGGCTAGACGTATGTGAGAGTGTGGTCAAAAAATTATGAGACACTTAAAAAAAATTTTTGTGTGTGCGAGAGAAATAATAATAATAATAACTCTTTATAGACGCGTTTTCAGACCACTTCTCAAAAAATATATCGTTATCGGTGATTTATCACCAGCTTTTAAGCGAACCAGCCAGACAGACACAATTTTTTTATGTGGTGCTACTATTTATAATGTTTGATCTTATCCGGACATTAAATATATGAAAGTGATATATTATTTTTAAACCGTGTTCATTAATTTTTATTGTCTGTGGCTGCTGTGCTCTGATAATTTCTTAACAGTTTTTACAAAAAAACTTATTATTACATTTTCAGGGTAATAAAAAAATGTGTCTGGTTATTTTTTTGGAGACAAGCTTTTGGCAAATGATACATGTCCATTAAATTCCCATTTCTCTCTTTTACAACGTGGTCAAATATATATATTTTGGAGAAAAAAACAGCATGGATATATATTTGGTTGGGGAATTTATGACCTGAAATTAAATCCAATGTGTCATCCATTTTTTTTCTTGCTCAGGTATATGAAGTTTTTCATGCCGGAGAATGGAACTTCCATTGTTGGAGGGTCGGTTGTCACAGGCCTGGGAAATGTGACAAGTAATAATGTGATAGAGCCGGTGAAGAAAGCAATTCCGTTTGAGAAGAGCGCGACATACTTTGACAACGAAATGGTGCCACGACGAGCCCACGCTTTGCTGCCTCGAGCGAAAATTGTGTGTACCTTTCTCTCTTCTTCTACTCTCCCATCAAAAAAAATATTGACCATGACAAGGAAAAAAAGTAGGCACTTGTTTTGATAAAAGCGTATCATCTCATCTTCTTCTTTGCTCCAGGTTACAATATTGATTTCCCCTGCGAAGCGGGCATACAGCTGGTACCAGCACATGAGGGCGCACAACGATCCGGTGGCACTCAATTACACCTTCTACGAAGTTCTCACAGCTTCCTCCACGTCGCCGAGGAATCTTAGAGATTTACGGAGCCGGTACGTGAGGATCCACAATTTCCAAACTGTTATCCATTCTTGTCGCAAAAAATATATATAAAGAGCTTGATCCATTATCCTTAACAATAAAAAAACGTCCACGGTGGTGGCGGAGGATCCTGTGTGTGCACATTAATTTTGGAAGATGGTGTTTGCACAACTAAAGAAAAAAAATAACTCTCTGTGCACTTAGTTTCACTTAAAGAAGGATACGAAGAAAAAAAACGTGTGTGTGTATATATTGTGGTGGCCAGAGTTTTTTTTTGTGGAGGTAATGTAATCTCACTCACGTTGTGGGTTCACTTTTTTTTACTTATCTTATAGGTGCTTGAATCCAGGAAGATATGCTCAGCATTTGGAGCGATGGCTGAGTTACTACTCGCCGCAGCAGCTATTGATTTTAGATGGAGATGAACTCCGAGTCGACCCCGTTTCCATTATGTACCGTCTCCAGCAATTCCTACAGATCGATCCCATTTTCGATTACTCTTCAAGACTGAGGTTAGCAAAAAGGGCACACATCTGAAGCTGGAAGAAGCTTTTGTGTGTGTGTGTGCACACAAGTTTAAGTAGTTTTTTCCCCTTTCTTTACTTGCAATCAAGTACTTTTTTTCGGGGTACATTTTTTTAAATCGTTGCCCAATGGATTTCTCTTTTGTCTTCTCTCTGATGATGATGACGATAATAATGTGGTTAAAAAATATTGATTCTGCAGGTATGATAAGAACAAGGGCTTCTACTGCCAAGTTATTAGTCAGAATAAGAACAAGTGCTTGGGGAGAAGTAAAGGGAGGCAGTATGACCCGATGGACGCCAAGTCTGCCAAATATTTACAAGTGAGTGAGCCCACTAAAGTAGCCATTATCTCTTCTTTTTTTTAAAAAAAATCTCATTTACTAGTGAACCACGTTTTTTTCGAGTAAAGCATGGAAGTAAAATAATAATGTGTTCACTATAGTATGAGAACCTAATAATATTTTTTGGGTACTCCAGGTCTACTACACCACGCATAATAGTGTGCTTGTGAAGCTTTTACGGAGGCTGGACCAGCCGGTTCCTCAATGGCTCAGGGAGGACTTGGGCCAAAACTCATGACTAAAGAGAAAAGGCTCTCCGTTTTTTCTTGCCGCAAAACGGAAATTCAATAAGTAAATTTGTATCATCATAGATAGAACTGTAGTAGAAGTGTAGCACACAACAGGACACTTATTGTATCAAAAAAAATTTAATGAACTGTAAAATATATTAATGTGTACCAAATTCGAAGCTCCTTGTATCACGTGACATTCATTCATGAGGAAACCATGATCACATTTTTAAAAAATGATTCCTGTAAATAAATTACGAAAGAAGAAAATCATTGGTTTTGTACATAAAAAATATTATTATCACAAAATTGTAGAATTCGTGAAGGAAAAGAGTCTATCCAAAAAAAAAAAGAAAATATACGGTGCAAAGGTCTGTTGTAAATATATATAAAAAAAGAATGAAATTTGTGAAACACTTATCGGGAATAGAATGTGTAGTCATATAAAAAATTTTTGATTGATAAATAGAGCATTATGTAAAATATAATATGCAATCGCAGATAATTTTTAGTAAATCACAACAATGTTTATCTAGTTTGTATTTTGTATGTCAGAACGTCCACACCGAGATAGCCACTCAATATGAATTAGTTGAAGGAAGAAGTGTATACCAAAAGGAAAAATCAAATTCTCATTTTTAAACACAACACAAGAAAGATTGAAGTTTAGCAGTAGTAGATAAGCATTTCTATATTGTTGTTATCAATGCATCATTTTGTTTTCTGTAACCGCATCGTATTAGTAGTACATATTATATTTTTTTGAAAGCGTTTATAGTTTTTAGAAAGCACACACAACATTTCCACAAAAGAAATAAGAAGATCCTTCATTTCTTTTTTTAACACTAACTAACTTTCAAAGTTTTTTCAAGTGCCATAATTGCAAATTAATTGCAAGTCTTTTTGTCGGAGAAAAAAAATTCTTCTTCTCTGACTTTCCTTTGTTTCGGAAAGGTCATGTGCAGAAAATTTTCGTAGCTTTTTTTATACAATATAAATAAGTGTATCATCATCATCACAGATGATAAATACACTCCTTCCTCGAATCTTTTTTGCAGCAGCGGCTAAATATATATATCGTATATATTTTTTAAACAAAATTATTGTTACAAAGTTTAT
>JAHZNF010002025.1:0-16855 GCA_027744215.1 Troglopedetes dispersus
GGAGTAGCCAACGAGTTCATTCTTATTCACGGAATGACTAATGACTAACACAACTCGGCTTTTTCCAGGAACACTTCTCAGAAAAGTTCACATTTGCCACCACTGGAAGCGCATCAATGGCCCATGATAAAATGCTAATATCTATTTTGTTTTACTTTTTAAATATTAGCATACACTTATAGAATCGTTAATCAAATTTAGTAAGTCTAGATCGTTATAAATCGAGATACGGACTGCTGCCTGAAAACTTAGTAGAGCAATCTATAATTATTATGAAAATAAAAAATCTCATTGTAATCATTTCACTTTGTGATGATTATAATCACCATTATTGGCTGTTTCCTGGAATCTTGTTCTGCTCAAATTTTATCAGATATCATTTCGAATAGGAAAAGTTGAATGTTGAAGGTGAACATGAAAAATGAATATTAAGTGCTTGAAAAGAGGGAAAAGGTTACAATAAAGGAAGATGTACTTTCTTCCATAATTCCTTTCACATGGTCGTACGGCTACAGCGACCCATTTTTCATGTCTCTTTGCAGACCACCAGACCATAAATTTGTACACACAAACACAACATGTATATACAAGAATTTCTTATGCATGTATGCTATGTTTGGCTTTGTTTCTTTCCGTTTTCATTTCTTTTGTTTTTGCGCTGATTTGAGCTCTTACGTTGTTGTCTTTCTTCGTTGCACTCGAAGGCGGCGAAAACTCGGAAAGAAGGCATCACATTGCCTGCAGAAAAGTTGAAACTGCGTATCTCTTTAATACTAACAGGCAAGTAGTTGGGTCCCAAGTAGAATCTTCTACTATCATGGAATCATGGAATCTTCTACTATAAGAATGAATCATGGAATAAAAAATATTCGCACAATGTTATGTATCCGGCAGAGAAAAAAAAATATGTGGGACACTTCAGATGTTCACGATGATATTCCAGCCCACACAGCTAAATTCAGAATGACTTTTTTTTAAATTTACGCTTTGTTTCTTCTTGCCACATTGTCGCATGAATATGCATTATACTAAAAGTAAAGGACAAAAGGCCGTCTCTACAACTAAGAAGATATGTATTGTACAAGAGAGTGCTTATTAATTTAGCCATTAATTTAGTCCTTTATTGCTAAAACTCTTTGCGAATGAAATATTACAATGAAACTTTCTTTAATTCCCACCAGCTTTGGAATTTTGCATAATTGGTATAAAACAATATATAATTGGTTGTTCAAATTTGAATTTTATTTGCGATCTATTTATACGACTAGCTGTAAACAACAGCTTTTACGTAGTTAAACCAAAATAATTTAACCTAAAACCCTTTGTAAAAAATCAAATGTGTCGGTAGTTAAGAGCCTCACTCATTTTAAATTAATAGATATGGCCTATGAAAATTTACTGTGTTGAGTCTTTATAAAATTATACATTACTATCAGGCATAATAACCACCAACTACTTAAATGAAGGACTGGAAGGCTTTGTTAAAAATGTATTGATTTATATAATTTTTACATTTCATTTAGTGTTGCGTCATGCGTTAATTCAGTCGCTTGTGAACATATTTCATGAACCGAATGCACATTAAATGACAGAGCGCAGGGAAAATTTTTGTGTTTTTTTTTCTGCTTTCAATTCTGCCATGTGGGAAAAGAACGTGGGCTAGGAAGGGAAAACAGGAATTCCGTCACTTCCTGCTCCCACTTTCTTTAGATCCTTCATGTGTAAAATAATCATAGACACAAGCAATGAAGCAGAGCTGGAGTTCAAAATCTCTTTCCTTTTTTTCGTCTTCGTAGGTAAAGGGATTTTATCATTGAAATAACGATAAAATGGCAACATAAAGTGGAACAAAATATCACATTCATGAAATGTTGAAGTGGACGATCGTTTTCAGCAGAGACGAGGCAGTGTATTTCCTTCACTCCGAAGGGCTCCTTTACTTGCCACCGAAGCTTGTGGGAGAGACAGACGGACGAAATAATGCAGAAGAATTACATAGGAACAAAACTTCCGCTGCCACGCAATGTTAGTAAAGTGGCGTCCTACATTGTACCTTCAATTAGTTGAGCAAAGTGGCTCTGGCATTTTTCTGAAAACCATTAAAATTAAAGAGAAAGGATGATAAGTATGTATGACAGATTCGGCCACTTACATTAGACCTGATTGCACAAAAAAAAGTTTTCTAAACAGATATCTGAACTGGACCATGTATACTTAGGGATCAATGTATATTTGGGTAGTAACTGAGTCATTCATGCATGTTCAATCATCCATCCATCCATCCATCGGAACTTTTTGGAACCAGCTTTAATACACATTTTCCTCGTCATTTTCTGATTATTTCAAAAATCGATTTTCCACTCTCCAGCGGCAAACTTTTTGCAATTTATTTTTATGTGCTGTACATATTTCGTGGATATTTGTTCCATACCAATATGTACATATAAACAAACATATAGTACTTAACACCCTGTTTGCCAACTGGACTGCAAGTCCGTCAAGTGAGGAACTCTGATTGAGGCAGTTTGCCCTTAAAATGCGATTTATTTCATCATCTTGCACGTTCAGTTGCCTCCACGAGTTTCACTTGGCTAATGTTCGCCATTGTCAACTTCATTACTTCGTATCGCTCTACTTTCACAATATGTTTGCTTGAAGCGAGAAAGCATCCAACATAATAATCCGGCTCCTCCGGCTACACGGAGAAATAGCAAACAGAGCAGTACATTGGTAATTAATTAACACTTTTTATTTATACTACTCTCAACGGTGCTCATCAAATTCACCCCTTCTGCTACGGCAGAACTTTGTACACAAGTATTATGGCTTGAAACAAGGAGCGAAACTAACAGATCACTTGTGCACAAGTAGTTGACAGGGCCAGCAGAAGGCCAGACAAACCTGAAGAGGAATTACAGGGAGGCAAAGGAGAGCCCGTAAGTAAGTAAACTTACACTCACAGGAAAAATTCCCTGTTCAAAAATACCAAAAAAGGTGAAAGTGTTAGTCAAGTGGAAATTTTTTACTTTTTTTTATTACACAGCGATAACCGCCGTTTGGTGCAATATTTCTTGCTTACAAATATGGAACAATATTATTATTTCATGTTGGGTAATGGACACCTGTTTAGCTAATGCCGAAATAAGTTTGAGGTTTTTTCCCCGAGTAGATCAATAATTTCCTACCTGCATGAGAACGTACATACATTATTTGAGTTACATACCTAAATGTATATATGTGTATCATGCAGGAAGAATATTTTTATTGCGCTATATGTATGTGTACCTAATACGGATTAGGGATCAGCGAGTAGGATCGTGTTGTTGCAATTTACCGGGCACAGATATGTGCCTACCTTATACAAAGTACTACGAGCTTGTTTGGTGCTCAGAGAAATCACTGGAGGCGATAAAGCGAACGATTCTATTAAACCGAAAGGGACAAGGACGCAGAGAAAATTGCTGTTTATGCTGACTAAATGGAATCCACGAGGAAGAGGAAAAGTGTACAAGAGGAGCCCGGACTCGTCCTTGCCATCATATTTCCTATTTTCCCAATCACAACAACAGCTAGGTGAACATGGCGGTGTGTTTTTATATTAAAAATAAATTACACTGTTCAAAGAAATCCTTGTAAGTTCTAATAAAATTCTCTGTTACTACAAAATAATAATAATAATATTCAATTTGTACATTTCTATAAAAACAAGAATAAATACTTGCAGCCAATATATTTGCTGACTTCATGGAGGACTCAAACAAAAAAATCACTTATGCTTTGGGCCACAGCATTTTTTTTGCTTTTGTTGAGTGGAGGACATGTTGATGTGTTTCTTTCATGATAAGGATATTTATTTACCAATATGCCTTGTTTGCAGCTGGCATTTTCTTCTGGTAGCGCGAGGAAGCTACCAACGACTCTTACCCTAATACACTAAGCAAATCTTTACTTTTCTTTTGGCAAAATATGGAAGGCAAGGAAAACACGTTCGTAAAACTAGAAGACTTTCCCTCTGGAAAATGTGGCGTATCTTTTTGAGATGGGTTACAATCGTAAAAGTTCATTTAACCAACCGACAGGGTGCTTATTGTTCCATCTTAAATATAAATAAGAAGATAGTCGAGAAATGCTGTGCCTGAGATTTCTTGCCTGGAGGAAAGTCGCCGTCTTAGACTTATAACTTTTATTGCGTTACATGCACACACAGGCTAATAATAATCATGTCGGAGGGAAGGTAAGAAAACGTGTAACGGGCTCGAGAGGATGGGATCACTTTTTCCCTTTTTTCTCCTTCGGTGGATAGACTCTCGAAGGAAAAAGTAAAGGGATGTGTGTCAATGCCCACATTACATGAGTTTGAAACCGATTTGGTGGGATCGAGTGGATTACGATACGACCATTTGTCATCGTGTGGGATGCAATACATTCCGCATTTTATTGGGTAGGATCAGAATCCAGGTAAGCTATTTCTTGCTCGATTACATGTACCCTAAAAGTCATCATTACATGCCAATTTCAACTTCAACTACAGAAAGGTTTTTTTCCGCCTGGATGATGTAATGCTTCTCTGAAGAGATGTGACCTTACCAATCCCAAGACATCATAAAATATCCTTAGGCAAGCACTTAGAATGTTTTCATGAGCACCGACAACAAGAACGCTTTGAGTGTTAAAAATTTCGACAATGCGAAGGATGTCCTTGATTCTCGCTTTTTTGTAATTAGAAATGACTACCACCCACTCAAGTAACTGAAGCACATTTTTAGCAAGTTGGTGACGACGCCACATGGGCTCAATGGAAAAGTACTCGAATTGTAGTGATATTCCATATACATTTTTAAGAAGTGGAGTAAATATTTTTAATTCTCCTTCCAGAAAATTTTTTTTATGCCTTGGAAGAAGCAGTTTCCATTTCCTCTCAGAAACTACACATTGGTTCGAAAACAACTGGGACGAAGGGGAACTGTAGGGAGTGAAAGGGAAGCAGGTCCGGGTCCTTGTCGCGTCTCATCACTTTTTTCCTCTTGGGAAGAAGAAATTAGTTATGCTTGAGGAGAATAGCCAATATTTCGTGTTGTTAATTTTTTACATCTCTGTTGTGATATGAATGGTATTAAATGTTCTCAAGCAGAAAGTAAAAGGAAATATCCCTTGCCTTTGTTGACTTTATGCTTTCTCTACGCATATGTGACGCATTTTATGTGACGTCGCGAAGGCTTTAGCTGGGTGCTTTGCTTTGAACGGAAAAGCAGACGAAGACGGCAGGCATGCAATATTACTTCCACATTCAACACTTCATACATTCATTACGACGTCTCTTTCCACTCGTTTTATATTGAAGTTATATATATGTATATGTTGTTGGTTATTATGAGAGTTTGTCTATTACTTAATATATCCTCATTCTGTTTTCCCTTCATTCTTCCATTATGTCGGGGGAAACACATGACGATGGGGATCGTCATCATCATCATCCAAGATTACTTTTAATGTTTTGGCGAAAAGAAATGAAAGGACCTTTATGAGAATTTAGTGGATGCTTTTTAATTCTGAAGAGAGATCTGAGCACGGGGAGCGTTACACAGAAAGAAAAATGAAACCATATAAATTTGTATATATGTTCTCCGCATGCTATAATTCACCATCAAACATGGCGAATGGCTCATTCGGAGTGAGTGATGATATATAACTTATATTTGTCTGTCTATTAAGTGCATAAACATTTGAGAGAAATCTCCTGACTGACTATGAATTTTAAAATTCTGCATTTTTTAGTTAGCCTAGCCCCTATGTATAGTTTTCTATACTATGATATTTCTTTGAAAAAAGTTTTTAACGTGAATACGAAAATTTTTTTTTTTTTCATTTTCCTCGATATGGCATTTACATGCCAATCCTGCTTGGTTTATTGTTTATATGATCTATATTATGATTACGTACCATGTCCCTTTTCCCAGTCTCATCCCAGAACTAAGCAATTCGATCTAGCTCACAGTCGCACACACCATAATAAATATTGCAGCGCAACAGTGTTGGAATTGTTATACCGAAAAAATAGTGTTGGAATGATTTCTTCGCTGCTGGGGGACCAACTAAGACACCAAGGAAAAGGCGGAAAGGGATATTTTCAACAAAAATAATGAAGTTCACTCAAGCCGAAGAAGTGATTATGATTGTGAGGATCATAGAATATCCATAAGCCATTCCGGAATGCGAGAAAGCTCATTCCGACGGAGAAAGAGTTTGGTATGAATATATATTTTGGGGCCAGGTGCGCCTTTTACAAATACATTTCCAGGGTATTGTCCGCGTAAACTATTGCCGTGTGTAGAAGTATTATTAAAAATTTAGAGTAAAAGTTTCTTCTTAGACCAAGCGTTCCACATGGTTGCTTATAAAACCGTTAAAAATTAACTAGTTTTCAACAATGTTTCACTTAATAACCTTGGTAGACTCATCAAACAGTTCGTTTGCCATTAACCGCTTCTGGATCACTAATGGTTTATTACCTTCTTATTTTAATCAAGTGGAAATCCTTGAATGAGCAGCTTAATTGTGTGATGGTACAACACATTAGACTATAGCACGCATGCTCTCAATGGATAAGTTCCATCCGGTAATATCCACTCTACCTTCTACAAATTTACCTCCAGCAACAATCATCCAAATCCTTCCAAAGAGAATAATCCTAACGAGGGTTATCAAAATGCACCTAGTGATTGTGCATATATTAAATATCGTTTAGAGAAATGAAAAGAACAAATAAAAAACATTGCGAAATTTCGTACAATACATTGAACAAAACCAAACACTTTCACAACTACGCACGTGCATTATTATTTCTTCGCAAAGTGAAAGCAGGGGAAAATTGGATTCTCTCAACTCAGCCAGACCGCGGAGTACCTCTTGTTCATCGAACATGCAGTAAGAATAGGGAAAAGTAGTAGGATGATAACTGTAATAAGAAGAGAAAAAGTTTTTTGTTCATACATATCCGACTGCTACTTACACTTGAAAAGGGACGAGTAACAGAGGGAAGGAATTGAGATAGGCGAAAGTTTGTTTCCTTGGTTTCTTTGGCTTTCTGGAACACTGCCCATTCAATGGCCAGTTCTCTGCAGTGCACCCTTCCCCATTTAATAGTATGACTGTGGCCTTGTGCCATCCATTTGATCCATTAGGATGGGGCAAAGAACACTTACGACTGATGATTATAAAAATAATATTTTCTTCGTCTCTATTTTTACTACTCCCTAAATTTTTACGCCCTTCGTGAGTATTTCGAAAGCACTAATATTTTACCAGAATCCTCTTGAATGGAGACGGTAGCCGAGACATGAGTGCATTCAGCATGGTTCTCTAATTGGAATGGAAAATGAAAGAAGATAGCACGCAATAGCACAAGATTGCGGGATGGAATAAATGCATGATTCTGGTGGACGTGCAAAGCAAGAAAAGTTTTTGTAGTGTGTGAATGATTAGTGGGCTACATAAATTTAAGGGAGACATTGTTCAGAGTTTATAAAAAATGGCATAAAATCCGAAACAAGGGAAAATTAAGTACTTCCATGCACAATATAAAGATATTACGAAAACTATAGTTTACGTCGGGAAAGTATATTCAATCAAAGACTGCGGTGGAGAGAATGCAATGAAGTGATTGTCATAATGATAAAGATAACCGTAACCTTTATTGTTGTTGTTGGTGGACGTGCTATTTTGAGCAGCTGGTGCGAATTTTAAGTTGAGTGAGTCGGCAAGTAGCGATTGCTATTACTGAATTATTATATGTTCAATGCTTTACTTATTTTTTTTGAATGAGGTAGTACGGCACAGCCATTTCATAAACTTTTATAGTGCCATGCCTAATGCAATTCTTTGTCAGTTGTTCGGTGCAAAATAACACAGTTTTCCTTGCAGTAAATGTTTTCAGCATGCCAGTTCGGAGGAACTAAGAGTTTGCTGGACATTTACATTGTGCAAAAACACAAGTTTAAAGAATGGTAACTGCACATTACAAAAGGATTATTAAGGTGTGTTTTGATATTGCGTTTCAAGACAATAAATCGAACAAGTTGTGACACAATGCGTGGGACTGATCACCAACAATATTTTCATCGGACAGATACACACATAATGCTCGTGTACATAATCATATTAACATGCACTGCTGAAGCTTGCTTCGATCGTCAAATAATTACAAAAAGTTTCATCATTCCTTCTACCTTAGTAATAATGAGCCTTATTTTATGTGAATGAGTGCTGTTTAAAATGGCGTTGAGTGAGTGAGTGAGTGAGTGAGAAAGGGAAACAGAACTTTGTGTATATTCATTCAGTAACCTGTGCTGAAATTGAAGAAGAAAATGATAAGGTTTAGTATACAGTGTAAATTCGTCAAAAAATGACTGATTCCTTCCGGAACACGGAACCAAAATAATAAATACTCAAACAGAAGACGCTTTCTTGAAGAAATTTATTACGACAAAAAAAAATGGAGACAAAACGTTACTCGACTTACCGGGTGCAGTGTGGTGCTTAGCAGGAAGTATGATATTGATTACTACGAATGAGAAATATTGTCCCGCTGAGTTGAGATTTGCTACCACTCATTCGTGAATAATGGTTGAATCTTCCTTCTTCATAAAATTACTTTTATGTTTCTTGCTAAATGTCGTGAGTAGCATTTTTCATGGTGTTTGTTCCAAGCACGATACTCTTTTAAAAATCGTTTTGTTATTATTATTTACTTCAATGAATATGGATGTGTAACTAGGAAACCAAAACAACTTTTCCTTTTGCACTATGCTTTTCTTGGACTCAATGCCAGTAAAAGTAAGCATGCGAGGGAAAGGCAGACAAAGAGAGAGCGTGACGCTGTATGTTTTTCTCGTGTCGGCCAGAGTTTCCCACTTTCACTGCATTCATTGCATATGCATGAAACATGATGGAATTTTTTTTACCTCATTTCGGGTAATTAGCCGTTAGTTCATATTTGGAAGAGGAGAGAAATAAATATCGTGTCTACGTCTCTCGCATATTAGGAAACGTAGTCGGTGAAGTGTAATAAGTAACTATAAAGCTGTTACAGTGATTTATGCGTGTTTCCAAGGGACTCTTTCAGTGGAACATATAAACACACTCCCAGAAAAAATACGCGACAAAGTGTTACTTACTGACATAATGTTTTCTCGGTAAGTTGGTAATAAGACAAGGTTTTTGTTTTTTTCGTGAACTTGACAAACTCTCTAGAATTCTTTCAACAAGAAGAGAAAAAACCTTTTCCTGGAGGTAGTGGAAAAAAGTTTGGGGTTGCTGCTGGTTGGTTGTAGCTACATACACGTATTATACGTCTAAGCAGCCCCGTATTCATTGTTTCTCTTTGCACCTAAGCTCAGAGCTTAATTAATTCAGCAATTCATTAATTTTAACCGTCACTGCACCCAACTTACACACTCCAACTTGCCAATAAATAATAAACCCAAGGAAGTCCTATCTTCTCCGCGATGTCACAGCGCGTGTACAATTCGATAGGTATTTTACAAGTATGAAAACGTGATACTTTTTTCAAAAAATCTCAACCTCTCCACAAACATGTACATATCTTAGATATACCTAGACACAAACACATTCACAACGTAACTTTTTGAAAACTCGTGTGTCTGCCTTCTACCAGCACTATTACTAGTGCAACCTGCAACAAAGAAAGTTAGTTGAACACTTGCTTGCCACTACCACAACGCAACGGTCTCGTTTAGTGTTTCCCGTCTCACGTCAAAATTCAGACTGCGGCTGGAAGCCCTCTGTGACTAGTTATAAAATCAGTAGCGAAGCTCACTCTCTTTCCTTTTCATTTTCTCTCTCTCTCTCTCTCTCTCTCTCTTGCCGTATAGCATTTTGTCGACTGCGCCAAGTATGCGTATGTACACATAAGCGTACACTGCGTTTATCTTATGACGATGGGATATGAAAGTGAAAGCGTAAAAGAAGTAGGTACTGTGAGAGGAGGATTTGCCGTATTTTTTCGTACTTATCAAGTTCTGGAAATGATATGTGTGAGTAGAATATAGTGCTCTGTGCCTCCAAAGTTTATTTTTCTTCTGCATATCGAATGTGGAAAAGAGTGGAATAAAATGTTTTCTCCTTTTCCCCGTCCAACTGACCCTTGTTCAATTCTATCAGGCGAATGCCGGCATTTCTGCATCACCAGGGAAGAAAAATATTATGCGGGGGATACATTGCTATGCCCATCTTTTGACAATAATGGTGGGATAGTGCTGATGAAGGAAAAGTGCTTCGCATTGTACTCCACTTTTACAACCGATGTATTCTATAAACTAATGCTGTGGAAACTACGACTCTGCTTTTTTTTGCAAAAGTTTGTTGGATGTAAGCAAGTTGACTTGAAAAATGGCAAAGACGACGGAGCACAGAAGAACAGGAAGGGGAGACCGCGAACTGCTTTTGTTAGTGTTGAATGGGATGTGGAATTTGGGAAGAAAAGCGTCTTGCCAAATTCAGATAGTCCGAATTATTTATTCTTTTCCTTTTTTATGCGCGCCTGCACTGGAAAAGGATTCATAACACTAGTGACAATATTAATCCTGCTACAATAATGACTTGTGCAGCATGCGTCTTCGCAAGGAAGTCTGCAATAACGGAAGTTAGAGATATGATCCGGAGTAGTCCATGTTGCGAAATGGGCACCATGGAAAATCCAATATTGTATTGCTGCCGATAAAAGCCTTTCGTGCTGCAACAGAATACCGAATATTATTTTATAAACTTGCACCAACATTGTTGGAACGACATAATCCAATGGGTGGTTAGATTTAATTAATAAAAAGTTGCTCCATATTTCCATTGTAATTTCAAATATATGTAATTTACTTTAAACCGCTTTAAACAAAAAGTACGAAGGTCTTTTTAGCGAAGCAACTTGCTAATTCGAGAACAAAGAAGCATGTAGCGCCACCTCCTTGCGATCTGAATAGCATCGTTTCAATGTTTGTTTTACAAAAGCGGCTTCAGGGTTTAAGGAATTACAATTTTGAAACTGGAATAGGTGTCGCATTACTTTCTTATTATGGCTAGATGTACTTTGTGGAGGGTTACTGACAGATTAGTGGGTGCTGTTTGGTTGGATCTTCAATTTACACACAACCTTTCGTTTCTCCATGGCATTACAGATAACATTTGTGAGTGCATTCCTAGCACATTCCTATTTGTAGATATTTATATCTTTTAGTGGACACAAGTGTCAGAATAAGTTGACCATGATCTAGGTGGTCTTGTGCTGAAAGGAGAGCCTAAAACAAATTTAGGATTGGGCATGCAAATTTAAATCATTTTATTTATTATTCCTTGATGTGACGATACATTCATGCATCAGAATAAGTAAAAATACAAATTGCTTTCACAGGGAACAAGGGTCAAATTCATGGCCGAGGATTTTTAAAATGATATAAGTAAAATAGGAAATGAATTTATAATAAAAATTAAAGAAAAATTGGTGGAAATCTTGGGCTAAAACAGATCGTTGTAACAAAGAAATCCCATTGACCAAGCACAGTGTCCGGAGCAGCACTCAGAATCGAAAATGCATCTGTCAAAGCGGCAGCCTTCCGGGTTGTCGTAATTAGGGAATCCCGACTCCACTCTTTTGGCGGGTTGCGGCATGCCTTCGGCAAAGTCCCCAATACTGCTCACTGAAATTGATTAAAACTTGTCATTTTAAATTGATGAGGTTCTCGAAAAATTGATGAGGATTTATCAAAAAAAGAATTATTGTTACCTAAAAGCAGGGTTAAGATGATGAAGTAGATAAACTTCATGATGAGCCAATTAGGTTGTCTTTCACCGTAATGGAAATCAAGAGGAGGTGGTAGTTTCAGCCAGTGACTTCTCGAATGTCCAGGGTTAGAATAAACTTTCTTGTGATTCCGCAGACGAATCAGCGAAGATACGCAAATTATACCTATGTACCTGACGCCCATAATAGTTTGCGGAATGCGGATATCCTCGAGCGGACCAAATTTTGTGATGCATTTCCTGCATCTACCACATTACAGGCTCCGAACTTACCAAACTGATGATGCTATCCGTGGCTATAAATGTTAAGAGCTGCAATCTGAATCCCAGCTTCCGTAAAACGTCTCACGTTTGTTCATACGTCACAAGCAACATGAAACAATTAGGCCGAAATCAGGAAAAATAATTCACTTGACTTTTTCGTTTATTTGAATAGCCCATTTATAATTGAGACGAATTAATAACGAGGAAATCCTGTGTCTTCATATGTAATCGTAAAAAAATGTTGACTAGGAGAATTATGGCAATTAAAATATTTTATTAGCAAAAATACGTGTGTACCTTATAATCCCCCAAAAATACAAATAAAATCGGTTACCATAAATTATATTTAGACTTTGAAAATCAAAACTAAGTATGGCTATATAATATAAAATTACGCATTAAATTAGAAAACTTGCAATTATACGAAATTATTTAATATAGTAAATAGTACATAAATAATAATGTCACTAACGATATTAATTCTTAATAAATAATTCATCCCAAAAGATAAACATAAATTTTTGGATTTAAAAAATCACTTGATTCTAACCGGGAAATTTTGCCAATAAAAAAATTTCGAAATGAAAACAATTTTGATGAATGAAAATGACAACTATGATAATTGTAATTATTGTAAAAAAAACAAGGTAAAACTTAAATTCGGCTTCCGCGGTGCGTTTGGAAAGATGGAAATGGAACCTCCGTCTTCACAAATGGTAAAAATGTGCCAAACTCAATTCCGCATTTTTTAACAATTACATATATTACACGTTCACATAATTACAACTGCTTATTAAAGTTTATACATATAAGCGAAATTAAATTACTCCTTAATTTCCGCTCAATACTCGAGCCCCAGTATCCATAATAACATTTCGAGTTGCATAAAGCAAATAATAATATATATTTAACTTTACTCCAAAGGAGGTGCATTAATGTTTACTAATTTGATAATAGTCGAACAAAATTATTTTTGTCAATTAGGTATGAATGGAGAGATGGTTCTTGGTGATCTCTCATTTTGTAATGAAAATGGTTACCGCTAGTTCACGGAAGAAGGAGTATGTTCCTGTGAGGCCATTGGTTGTTGTTCACTTGGTTCTTCATTGGGCATCAAGTCCAATTCATATTGATCGGCGATGAGTTTTCCGTTCTGACCGGATGTTTCTGGGAGGAAAATACTCAACACTCCAGCAGCCAATACGAGACTTCCAAACACAATCATTGGGGATTTAGGATTTTCCTGCAACATTTAACGAAACAAAATTATTGACATTTTAACTTCATTCGTTCTTTGATACGATTTAGCTCATGATATTCATTCATACCACATTCTCAACAAGAATTGGGGTGAGGGCGCATCCTACATTTCCGATGATATAGTAAACTGTAACCGACCAAGTCCGCAAAGGGTTGGGCATAATTTCTGAAGAGTATAAAAAAATGAAAGAGTAGACCCCAGAAATCAAGAACTTTCCCATGTAAGCCAAATATTTATCCAAGAAAAGGCCAGATGGGACGCCAATGGTTGTTAGTAAAGTTGATCCGCAAGTAATCAGAAGAGTAACAAAAACTGGTTTCCGCCCAAAACGTTCAATCAAGTGAGGTACAACCAGATACACCGGGATTTCTAAAAGGCCGCTGATGGTCATATACCTGTAACAAAGGTGCAAAAGTTTAATGTTTTGGGGATTTTTTTTAGCAAAGAGAAAAAAGTCAATCCTTAGTGAACGTGTTTTTGCGTAAAATTAAAATTGCTGACTTAAAAAGTGTTCATTTTGATTGTGTTGCAACTGATATTTAATGGATGACGGTGAACCATTAATTTCTGAGGGTAAATTTCTTATATTTAGTTAATATATAGAGTCGTGTTCTCACAAGTAAACGTTTTCCGATACGTTTGAAGAGTTGAAAGTCAGTCCGTAATAGGTCATCCCAACGGCAAACCACGTGAAGCACAGGATCAAGAATCGGATTCGTAATTTGGTAATTTGAAGTATTTTGGTGCCACAGTTGATCTTCTGGTCCACTCGAGTTCCGAAGATTGTTCGCCGGGTTGCAAAGATTAATCCCTTAAAAGAGTTGAAAATACAGAAAATTATGAAAAAAAAAATATAATCACCCTCGAAAAGCTGGGTTGTTGGTGCTAAGAATATGATTCAATATTTATGTAAATGAGACCTCATCCCGCACTCGTTGGATCATGTCAGAAAAGTTCCATGGGATAGCTTGACTTTCTGCATTTTTCTTGGCGGCTTCGTGCAACAGTTGCTCTGCCTCATCCAACCTTTCCTTTCTTAATAGCCATCGTGGACTCTCGGGGAGAAAGCACCATGCAATCAGCAAACAGACTGCTGGGAGGGCAATAGCAACTTGAAGACTTCTCCAGTCTCGAATGAAGTATGCCAAAATCGGAAGAAGAGTACTTCCAAGTGCAAACGGTAAATTGAAGTGACTTGAAGCTACAACCTTCCAGCGTTCGGACGTTATTTCTAGTGCTAAAAATTTGGATTTATGCAGATTAAAATTTATGGTTATTAATATTTAAAACTAGAGGCTTGCATTTTCTGAGGGAAAAATTCTATTGGTACCCAAAATGTAAGAGGCACAATACACTCCGGGTATTCCAGTTCCCAACATGAACCTCAAAACGAGCAACACATAGATATTTGGGGAATACGCAATCATGGGTCCCACAAGTATAAAGATCATAATTCCAATTAAAGTCGCGGATTTGCGTCCACAGCGATCAGCAAAGCGCCCACAAAGCGGTGTTGCAAATATAATGCCTAGTACGTATGCCACCTGAATTGCTGGAGTCAATCTCGCATTCTCACAGACCTGGTTCCACTTTAATTATTAATTTCAATTATTTCAATGTTAATTACAAGATTATAATTGGTCCAGCTTATTTACTTCTAATTTCTTTTCAATTAAGTACTCACCTCCATTGCATCCGTGTTTGTGAAATATGTGGCATTGTAATGGATTGTTCCACACATGGCACTTTCATTGACTTGGAGAACGTGGTTGCGGTAATCCTGGGAGAGACATTGTTTTCGAAGCCCGTGGAATCTGCCATTTTAAGTTGTATATTTTAGGAAGTCTCATACATATGTATGCATCTACTTGATTTTATTTAGATAGATTTTGAAAGGTTTAGGATATTTCTTACATAGGGATAAACCTATCCTGGAATCCTGCGAATGCATAATCAGTGATGTTAGACAAGATGCACCAGGGCTCTGGTGTGACCCCCATGAAGACATAAATCAGATTGTGGAACCTGCATTCAAAGGTTAAAGCTTCAGTTATCATTTTTACATTGAACTTTTCCTCAACATTTAGCATTATTTTAATTAATAATAATATATATTATTTGTCACTAACGCAGTGCAAGCGCCGCACAAGGATGCCAGAAGAGCAATCTAAACAAACCAATCAGACCATCAATCTAGTGTAAAATATAAATATATACATATTGATTTTAATCTAGTCTGATTATTTTACTTTGAATTGCCAGAACCCTTTTCTGCCAATTATGTTCTGAAGCTCCTCGAAGCTAAGACTTTCTTCTCTTTTCCGGGCAACCAGGAAGTTCCTAAGCACTCCGCCGCGCTCGGAACCTTGTTCCTCACCACCGGCGATGTTGTGAAGTGACCGGGGGCGACCCCTGTCCTGTTCTTCGGTGTACCTGTTTCCTTTCGCCATCGCAGCTCGAGCAGCAGCAGCTTGTAAGTCATACTGCGTCCTGGGTGGCTGTGGAAGCATCATCTTTGTATGCTGATCTGCAACGGATTGATTGCTGCTGGTTTCTGGAGATGGTTCGGGATCAAAATTAAATGTGCTGATTGAAGTTAAAGATGACGTCGTACTCGAAATTGTCAGTGTCGAATTTGGATTTTCAATTGTTGCCACCATAATCAACTAGTGCGCAGCTACAGTCGTCTCTCAGGTCCCGACTACTTCTAGGAAGTCGTCTAGAAATCAGGGCAATTAAAATGAATGCTTAGAAGAATTTGGGACGAAGTGCAATAATTTACATCAGTTACAGAGCGGTGTTTGTAGCCTACGTGTTACACAAGCAATGATGCTCAAAAGAATGGTGGTGGCAGTCCAAGAAAAACGTACAGTTGGGGCTAGTGAATGATACAAAGTGTTAGGAACTAAATAAATGAAAGGAGGATGTACAAACGGCGATGTTCACTCTTCAAGAATAATTTTCTTTGAATGTGGACTGTGTAAACAAAATGGATATCAAATATAAAATAATTATGACTTTATCCTTGAGACGATGTATTTTTGTTACTCAACCAAACTATTACCACACATATTGGCAAATGGCAAATCAGTGTTTCATTCATGATGAATTGTCTTAGTTTTCAATTGCCTTACTTCAATGTCAGCATCCGATTGGACGATTCTTTCCTAAATGACGCATAACGAAAAGCCCGAGTGTGAATTTTTATGTTGGTGATGATGATGATAATAATGAAAGATTACGAAAGTCATAAAATTATTGTCAATGCAGCATAAATTTTTTGGAGCATTGTGCAATGTTTAAAGTCAGTACTGTTTCGCAACAAAGAAGTCATACAATACTTAACTGAGCATAAACAGAGATTTGTTTGTTAGCAGCTCATGAGAATGACAACATTGTAAATGTTACTCCTCGACGACCTCCATAAATTAGTTTGGTTGTAAATACATTGTAGGTTATGTAAGTGTAGCATAAGCTTTTTCCTGATCCTTCTAAGTTCCATAACTTTTTTTCGGCCAAATA
>JAHZNF010002026.1:0-17958 GCA_027744215.1 Troglopedetes dispersus
GGGGTTGGGAGTATGAATGCTATGAGGAGTGTTGGGAGTAGTGTTTATGGGAGTAGTAGTGCCAGGATGTATATTGAGAGGGGAGGGGGGAGTAGCAGCACGACGACGGAGAACGTGTACGGGATGATCAAGTCCAGTGCTTTGAGTGATACGAGTGAGGCGCCTAGTTTGGGTGAGTTCAGGTTGAGTTGGTGTGTAATTTATTTATTTTTTCATATTTAAACGTGATTGTTTTGTTTCGATTCAGCCTCTCACGTCCGCCGTGTCCGCGTGCCATCGCAAGCGTCTGACGTAGACCAGTTCCTCGACGACCTGTTCTCCCCCGTTCTCGAGAACTTGGACGACCTGTCGGACGCCCGCTCCCTTATCACTAGCATCAAAGGTGGGAATCCTCAAGAGTCCAGTCGCTCACATCCAACATCCCCGGTTCCGGAAAATACGACTACGTTCCTCCAGTCAGCCTTTGCTCAGAATCTTCAGATCCAACAGCAACTTATCGCTCAGAACCAAGCGCTACAGCAACTTCTTCAGCAGACTTTAGGAGTGCCAGGGGAGTCTCCCACGAGTGATAAGAAAATTGGGGTGGCTGAACGGTTGAGTTATAATAGCAATAGTAGTGGTGGAGGAGGAGGAGGAAGACCTCCACCACCTCCTCCTCCTCTTCCTCCTTCGCCGTTACAAGGACATCGGCCTTTCATCGATCCGTATGGGAGGGCAAAGACGGTGAGGATTGGGAAGTGGAGGTGGCCTCCGAAGGATGATGAGATGATGATGGAGAATGGGGGAGGATGTGGGCTGTTTCCTGGGAGTCCTGGTGGAGGAGGGGCGGATGACTTTATTGCGTTTAAGCAACGGGTGGAAGAGGCTAGGAAGTTGGATACGGTGGATAATGGGTCGAGTGGGGGGGACTCGTTTGTCTGGCCGGGGGATGAGGAGGATGATACGAAGTCGAGTTCGAGTAGTGAGAATAAACTCATTGGGTTGGTTGGTGGGAAGAAGATTGCGAGGCCGTTTGGTGGGGAGGTTGTTGGGAAGTTGAAGTTGAGTAACGAGATGAGGATGAAGTTGGAACAAGTCACGAGTGTGAGGTTAGGGAAAGGGTCTAGTGCTCCGAAGATTCCGATTGATGAGGACAGGGGGAAGCATAAGGTTGTGAAGAAGTTGGATGAGTCGAGGAGGAACGTGCTGGAGCAGAAGCTTGGAGGTGGTGGTGGTGGGATGATGATGGGAGGAGGAGGGAACAGGATGGATTCGTCATCATCGCAACTGGATAATGAGTTTGGTGGTGGGAAAGGGGCGAGGCTTAACATGTCTGTTGCTCCGCCACCTCCTCCTATGATGCCAAAAATGATGAGTAGTAGTGAGATGCATACTCATCATCCGGGGAGTGGGAATCATCACCATGATCGTGCGGCGTTTGAGTTGAGTGATAGCAGGGGACTGGGGAGTTCCAGTTCCAACAAGCCAAAAACACCTACTTCGGATTACTCGAGTTTTGAGCATTCGAACGTGTTCTTGAGTTCTTTTAAATTGAAAAATGGGCCTAGGTTTAGGTTGAGGAAGGAGTGCTTCATGCCGGGGGAGGAAGTTTCTAATAACTTTGGGGAGTTTCTTAAAGCTCAGGTGATGAGGGATGTGAAGAATGGGAATCCGAGGGTGTTGGGGCATGAGAGGGGCGTGTTTTTGAACACGAGTGAGAACTCGGTTGGGTGGAAGGAGGTGGTGGAGGTGGCCAAGACTTGGGAACTCTACTTTTGGAGGATTTATAGGGTGCAGGTAAGTGTGATGCACTTGTTTTTTTTTTGTTGATTGGGTTTTGGATTGTATTGAACTGTTTTAATTGATTGCTTGGTATATGGTAATTTTTTTATTTGTGATTTGTTTGTCCAGACGTCACGTGACGTGAGTTACTTGGCTGTGAGCAGCAAAGGGATCAAGCTAGTGAGTGTGGTTGCTGGTGGTAACAATCAGCTCAATGTTGTCGAGTTTTACAGGTTTGTGAATTAAATTATTAATTTAGCGTAATTTATGAAATATTCTTAAATGGAAACGAAATGGTGTTATCATTATTATGTTTCATATTTTCGATACAGTTGGTCCAACATCACAAGCGTGTCAACCCCAAAATCCCAGATATTCTCCCTCCAAACGCATTCAACAACTTCAGGCCAGCCTCACCAAGCAGAACTTCTTCACTCCGCAAGCGGACATGATCCGCAAGCTCTGCTTGGTCTTCTACAACAGTTCGATCGACTCGTTTAAACGGAACAACAGTGGGAGTGGAGGTGGTGGTGGAGCATCAGGACAAAGCAGCAGTATGAAACGAACTGGGACTGTTGATAGGGTGATTACTGCGGGTGGGAAGCAAGTGGATGACGTCCTACTCGTGAGCAACAACCGGTTCATTAAAGAAAGTAGGAATGGGGGTGGTCCGGATGGGACACAGCTGCAGCAAGGGGGGAGTGGACTACATCTACAGCAGCAACGATTCTTTGGGGGACAGGTTAGTGGAGGAATTATTTTTTTTAAACTTATGCTTCTCTTGCTTTCATGCTGCTGCGCTTTTTTTTGTGATGATGACGGTGATGCAGTTCGAAAAAAAATATTCGGATCGTTCGGGTTTCTTTGTTCGCATAAAAAAAATTGTGCATAAATAGACTACTCATCAAGTTCGACGCACGGTAAATACATCCCCGTTGTTGTTTGCGTTTTAAAACAAAAGCGTAATCATGTTTTTACAGCAGCAACGATTCTTTGGGGGACAGGTTAGTGGAGGAATTATTATTTTTTTTAAACTTATGCTTCTCTTGCTTTCATGCTGCTGCGCTTTTTTTTTGTGATGATGACGGTGATGCAGTTCGAAAAAAAATATTCGGATCGTTCGGGTTTCTTTGTTCGCATCAAAATTATTGTGCATAAATAGACTACTACTCATCAAGTTCGACGCACGGTAAATACATCCCCGTTGTTGTTTGCGTTTTAAAACAAAAGCGTAATCATGTTTTTTTTGTATATGCAAGCTCATGTCTGCAGAAATTGAACGAACCTAAGAACGTTTTATTATATAAAATGTGTGTGTGTGAATTTATCTCTGAGATGTTCCTGTTTTTGGCCCGTTTTCAATAACAACACTACTACCCGTCTTCTGCATTTTTTTTGTTACCTGTTCAAAATCTTCTTGTTGAAACACTAAAAACTCGTAATTTAATTCACTTTATAATCCGTTTCAAAGTGTTTGATTGTAACACAACGAGGGTGTTGGTTAGTTCGTTTTTTTTAAACGTGTGTGTGTGCCAAAGAAGACTAAAATTATTATATGTTCACTCCTCTCTCTCTCGAAGGTTAAGATCGTACAGGTTGTATTGTAATAAAAAATTAGGGGATTAAATTTAAAAAGTTACGTAGTTTTACAGATTCATTAGCGCACAAGGGCGGATTACTTGTTTCTTTCTTTTTACTGGGTTATCGGACGGAGATTATCTAATCGTGGTGTGGTTATATGTGAGAAGGATTTAAGGGAATAGCGTTATAGTTTAGTGGCTGCGTTGGTGTTTGATTAAATTGAACTCTGATGACCGAAACTGATGAGGGGGGATTTTTTTTTTCTTCTCAAATGATGATTGAGTTGCTGGTATTACTGAATTGTGGTGGTTTGGAATTGTTTTTTTTTATTTAGTTTTTTATTATGCTTTGAGGTTGAATTAAGTTATATGGACGTAATATATACGAGGGGTGTTCAAGAAAATATTGTGAGGATTTATTATTGTACGCAGTCCTGTAGATATACATTAAATTGCAAGCAAAGGATGGGATTTAAAAATCTCGGTTTGTCATGGCAAAAAGAAAACTGCATCATTTCGAAAATTTTGAACGCTAGTAATTAGTCGTGAAAGTTATTTATGAACTTGAATTAATTTGTTTTGAATTTTTTGTTGTCATGGCAATTTTGAATTAAAGTAAGGGTTCCATTACAAATGTGATTTAAATCTTGGTTCTCATATGTGGCAATTCTGAATACGATTAATTCTCAATGCAATTTTAAAATATTTTTATTTGCTATTGTCATGGTAATGTTTAAATTTTGTGTTCTTGCGGTCGATCTCCCGTCAATTGGTTACTAGTAAAATTTCTTCTGACAATCGAAACATCTTATACATAAGTTTTGTAGCAAAAAAATCACCTACGAACCAGCAGTAAAAATCCCTTTGAATTTAACCCTGGCGTATCTGACCAGAACAACCCTCGCCATTTTGTTCTTCACCCCCTCCACCACGTCAATAACAATAATAATAACAGTAGCAAAGTTACAAAAAAAGATTTTTTTTTCTTTTTAGCAACTTTATTTCCTTCAATAAATCTCATCATATCTCCTTGCACACACACACTACTGCACACATAAGCACAAGCCATATCATATTCATATTTTTTTTTCTCTTTCCTCAAGTTACTGACTCGTGAAGAAAACTTTCACGTACGTATGCATAAACGCTTGATTTTTTTTCTCTCTTTGCACATTCCTGTACTTAAAGTTTCGTTTAAAGCTCATTACGGTCACGCACTGATTACAATATTAAGTTAAGTTAAAACATAATCACTCGTTTTTTACACAATCCTGAGTAAAGATAAGCTTACACCAAAAGTTTTTTTTTATGAAAATGGATGTATAATGCATATGATCTTTTTCTCTTTGTTTTATTTTCAAAGCGTAAAGTTCCTTTATCTTTATGCGCGTATTTTATGAACAAAAGGTTAAAAAATAGTTTTGTGTTCAGAAGTCAGGAGTTTAACACACACACACACACACAGAGAAAAAAAAANCTTTGTTTTATTTTCAAAGCGTAAAGTTCCTTTATCTTTATGCGCGTATTTTATGAACAAAAGGTTAAAAAAAAAGTTTTGTGTTCAGAAGTCAGGAGTTTAACACATACACACACAGAGAGAAAAAAAAACTGACCATGCTTATGACCAAGAAGGCGCTGCTGCTGCTGCTACTATGCTGAATCCTATTTTTTTCTGTTAAGCGTATAATAAATTCATGTAAACTACTCCCCACTCGTCTCTTCGACATGAGAGATCAATGCACTGCTCGTTTTTTTTGGGGGGAATAAAATGCAATAAATTATCGATTAGTTTGGTAATAGATTTTTGTTATTGGGTTAAAAAAAATATACATAATTACAAGAATTTTTACGAATGGGTAATTAGAACGCGAAATGAGTGAAAAAAAATGGTTACTACTACTGCAATGGTAGTTGGTGCTGCGGTTCTTTGTGGTTTATTCATAATGTTACAAACCAAACCGTGTCTGTTTGGTACTCGACGGCTGGCACTGCCGCCACGTTACTAAAAAGTGTAGCGGTAGTTGGTGCTGCGGTTCTTTGTGGTTTATTCATAATGTTACAAACCAAACCGTGTCTGTTTGGTACTCGACGGCTGGCACTGCCGCCACGTTACTAAAAAGTGTGTTTTTGTTGAAAAAGTGTCGCAGCACACGGGTGGTTTTATATAACTTTTAAGTGAACTTTTATGTGAACCATGGCAACACTCCTCCAGTTCTCAGCACAGGAGGGCACTCCTCCTCCCCCTCCCCCTCCTCCACCTCCACCCCTCCTTCCTCATCACCAGCAAGCCACGAGTTTGTCAACCATGTCGAGCTCTTCTACGATCATCACGACGAAGAAGCGTGGGAGTCACGTGACAACGGACTCGAGTAATACGAACAGCTTTTCTACGTGTTGTGAGGTGGATGATGGGGGTGGAGGGGTTGGTAGTACTATTACCTCCACTTCTGGGAGGAGGAGGAATAATAACAATAGTTCGAGTGATGAGAGTGGGGATGATGATGATGATGAGGATGATGACCTGCTCGAGTGTGGAGGTGGAGGCACGGTCGTTGCGGATGATGTCACGTTCATATCGAATCCGAGGAATACTAGCACGTTCACGAAGAAGAAACATAGTGAGAGGGGGAGTGGTGGTGGTGGTGGTGGGAGTGAGTTTACTGGGACTCAGAGGTCGGATATATCGACTAGTATGTCGACGACGGGGAAGAAGAAGAAGAAGAATCGGGGTAGTGGTAATAGTGGGAATACTAGTACTGGAGCAGCTGGGTCATCTTATTCGTTGAAGACTTGGTATCGAGCGATCGGGAAGTCGAAGTGGTCTAGTCCTCTGACTAGCTTGTACTTAACTATTAATCACAGGAAGAAGAATAAAAGTGATGGTCAAGATAGGAAAGCGGTTGTTGGAGGAGGGACTACCACCACTTCGAGTAGTGGGGAGGAGCATCTTCATCATCGGGAGGGTGGGACGACTAGGAGGAAGTCCAGCACGAGTAATTACTCGGATGATGAGAACAAGATTACGATTAATGTGAGTGGGAATAATAGTCCGAGTAATAATAATGGGGGTGGGAGTGATCGGAGTATCGTGTTCGTGGGGGATGAGGATGAGGAGGACTACACGAACGGGATTGTTGGTGGTAATAGTGGTGGTGCGATTGCGGATGTGAACAATAACGTGGGGATGAAGTATCATCAGGAGAAGAAAATGGAGGTGTACTTTGGGGATGAGCCTGGCGTTATCGTGTCACTTTCCAGGGACTAGCTCGAGGAGGAACAAGGTAGTGGAGGAGTATGTTTTAAAGTTAAAGAAAATGAGAAGTGTGTTTGTTGTTATGGAAACCGGTAACATATGGTAATTATATACAGGATAGTATACAATATATGGTTGCTAGTTTGTCCATATGGTAACGTTCAATTCGTACGTATGTGAGGTTAAACAGCAGAGGGTTGATTGATTATAACTTAACAATCGGAAATAATTGCTTTAATTTATTCATAAATTGTACATTTGAAAATTTTGTCGTCAGAAAGCCCTTGAAATTCTCTATCAGATAATATGCAGAATGCAGACTGGCTTCTGCACGTTTCTTCATGATCAGATATGTGTTACCAAAAGTGATGCAATATTTCTGAAAACCTCTTCGTGTAAATACAAGTTGTCACTATATGAGCTGAAGAAGCAGGGCCAGGGATGCTTAATTTTGTGAGTTATCGAAAGGGGAAATATGTGCGTTCAAAAATGTCATTTTTAAATTTTCATGCGAAAAAATATTACAAAAAATTTGGAATCATACAAAAACCGAACGATGCTATCATTACTTACGCTTGCTTGCTCATATCCTTTGTTTTTTTTTCTATAAAATTTTTTAATAACTATGTCGCTTGTTCCCAACCAACAGCAGCAACAGCACCACAACGGTCACCACAACAGCAGCAGCGGCCACATCCCCCCTCAGCGTTCCTTCAACGCGAGTTCCCCTCTCCCTCCACCCCCTCCTCCTCCCCCTCCCCCTCCACCCCTTCCCCAGTCCTCTCCTCATGGGAACATGCACCACCACCACAACCAAAGCTCTTCCAACTCCCCTTCCCCTACAAACGGAGGGGTGTACAATGCACATCATCACAATCACCATCACGGTGGCCATAATCAACAGCAGCAGCACTCCAGCCACCATCATTACCGCTCAACGTCCTTGAGTTCACCTCCTCCACAGCAGCACAACAGTTTGGCTGCTACGATCGACCCGTACAAAACCCAGCAGCGGCACCATTCCATGGATACGACCGTGAACTCGGAGTTGGGTGGGGATCAGTATCAGAGGGCAACGTACCAGGATGATGGGAAGCACTCGTTGCTCCAGTTCGCTATGAAGTACTTCAGGCAGGATAAGTTCAATTTGGCTAGTGCGCTCCATGGGGTGGAGGATGGGGGTGGGGGGAATAGTGGTGGAGGTGGGAAGGATCGGAATAATAAGTCTTCTTCTGGGGGTACTGGTGCGGTTTGGACTTGGAGGGATCAGATTGGGTTGGTCAAGTACTCGCCGAAGATGATCGAGTGCAGTTTGCTGCCCATGGATGAGGAGATGAATCGGGTTGCCATGGAGTGCTACGTCAGTTTGCTCAAGTATATTGGGGACTGGGCGAGGAATTTTGCCGGGGAGGAAGGGGGAGCGAAGAAAGGACCGCCTCTCCCGCCTGGGCAGTTGGAACGGAATAACGCGTTGGCGGATGTTGAAGCTGTGTACACGTTGCTGAGGGTAATTGAGACAAATATTTGGAGTTTAACAAACATTTTAGTTTGCTAATTTGTTTAATTTTAACAATGGATTTTTTCCCAAAAAAAAATTACGCAGAACTGTCACAACAGCCCAGTGTAATAACTTTATTAGGTTTTCTTTGTTGAGTTAGGCCCTCGTGGAACTTATTATTTTTTTTTCTACTTATTCCTTTAATTTGTTGATAACCAGGACGTGATAGACGAGTTATGCGGGATGCTGAACATAACAGACCCCCCAGAAGCGGAAGAGTTCAGCGTGTACTGTATCGTGGAAGGGGACACGTTCACGATGCCGCTGCAAAAGGAAGAGTACATTTTGGACGTGACAACGGAGCTGCAGAAGAACCAGCAGACGTTCTACTTGATCTTCTGTAGGAGTGTGTGGTACTACCCGATGAGGTTGGATAGCAACCTCTACATTGAGGTTGTGTTCAACCAGATCGCTCCGGACTACTTGGAAGGGTTGCTGCTCACCATGCCGGGGCAGTGCCTCACTCAGAATCAAGTTGTGAGTTTCTTTTTGTGGTGTTTATATTTTTTTTTAATTTAGAAAAGTTAAAATTATACTTATCTTAATATTTAATGGTACACGTTTCAGTACGACATTAGCAAGATCGCAGCGTTGCTCCACCGCGCAGCAGATTTGAGCACGCCTCCGAGCATGAAAGAGACGAAGTACCTACTTCCTAAACCGGCGCTTGCAGCCCGGGACATGAGGCCGACGCAGTGGGTCAGTCTCGTGAATAACTACTGGAATGAGGAGAACATGGCCAATGAGAGCTTCACGCCCATGAGTGCCAAGGCCAGTGTGTTGAGGTGAGATTTCAAGAACTTGGGACGGTTTATTTTTTATTTATTTTTTGTTTTGTTGTCATGGTTACTGAGTCGTGTTGGTTGTGAATGAATAGAGATCCTAGCCTCTTGGGACCTGTTTGGATCGAGCTTCTTTTCTGTGAAGCGTCTAGCGGACCCTGCCCCTCCGGAAGAGTATATCATGGCGCTCAATAAAAATGGAGTACACTTCCTTGACATTATCACACATGTAAGGGGGTACATAATTATCATCACATTTTGGCTTGATTATAATTAATTCAATATGGATATGGTTAATTCACAAGTTCCTAAAAATCTGTTCCACGTAGGAAACCCTAAACTGGTGGTCATACAGCGAGATCATATCAACCCGAAAGGTGAAGAATGAGGACGGGATACTGTACCTCGACATGAAGACGGGTGAGTTGGTTTATAACTCAATAACTTCCAAGTAGCTTTATCAAACACTTCATCATTGTTTTTGCTTCATAACACAATTTCACAATTTTCCTATTCTTGTTTTCTCCCCTTCCACCCAGGTAACCTGATGCAAACCCGAATCACCCGATTCCAGACTGAACACGCGCACGAGATATCCAGGCTGATTCGCCAGTACATTCAAATCCAGAAGTATTCCAAGGAACGATTGTTTCTTTCTTCCACCCAGGTAACCTGATGCAAACCCGAATCACCCGATTCCAGACTGAACACGCGCACGAGATATCCAGGCTGATTCGCCAGTACATTCAAATCCAGAAGTATTCCAAGGAACGGGGTAACAGCAGCGGGAGTGACGACAGGGGTATGGCCGTGGTGGCTGCGGCTACTGCTGCTGCTGCTGTGACTGGTGCCAATAGTAATGGTGGGAATAGCAATAACGGTCCTGCAATTAACAACGAACACGACCAACAGCAACAACAACAACAACCTAGACACCACCACCACCATCACCACCACCATGAGGAGTTCCAATAAAATAACATATTCTAAATAACATGCATATGGAAAAGTTTATATCTAAAAAAAAAACTTTGTACTTTAATTAATCATTTTTTTTTGTTTCTCTCCCCTTTTTTTTTGTTTTTTATTATTTTTCATGTTGAATGAAATACACTTTTATTTATTTTTTATGAAAAGAAAGGAACTATACGAATTTTGGAATGATTTTTTTTTTGCTTTTATTTTAGCACCACGATCCATTATCATCACATATATCAGATTAAATTATTCAATGCATAATATGCAATTCCACTAAATTACGAAGGTCATTTAATGTTTTAACACAAAAAGAGAGAAAAAATTCTGAGACTACAAAAAAATAAATGTTACATATATGTTTCCTATTACAAAAACGTAATAAAAATTAAATGTCTACACTATTCCGTACATTAAAACGTGCTATAGAGTTAAAAGGTTTTGTTTTAGTTGACGATAGCCCTCTCTTCCGCTTGTAGCTGGCCTATTTCTTCTTTGTTGATGAAGTACCAGGATGGTTGGCGGTCGCGCTGAAAAAGGAACAAAAGTTTAANGACTTGACAGCAGGGTATGACGCCCTCTCTTCCGCTTGTAGCTGGCCTATTTCTTCTTTGTTGATGAAGTACCAGGATGGTTGGCGGTCGCGCTGAAAAGGAACCAAATTTTGTCTCTCTCATTTGTTGCCTCTAACAACAAAAATCATAACTAACATGTACACATAAAGATTCAAACAATATCACGTACCAAATCCTTGACGACCCGCTTGGCCCCAGCCCTCACTAAGATCCTCACTATCTTCTCGACCTTGTCCACACCCATCGCGTAGTGGAGACAGGTACGTTCCAGCTAGCCAGCAAGATTATTTTTAAAAAAAATTCACGTAACATCTTCCTAACGAAATATAAAAGTCTTTAAATTCTAATTATTAACTCACGTTATCCCCCCTCTTCACACACTCCGCAACGTTGTCAGCGAGCCACTTGAGTATCCCAACCTCCTCACACAGCACCGCCACGTGCATGGCATTCCTCCCCGTCTTCGGACTGAGAGCGAACGCGACCCTCCTGTCCTGCCCAACGAGACTCTTCACCCCGTCTACATCCCCACTCCTCACACACCTGTGCACCCTATCCACACGCTCCCTGAACTCTGGCACACCTCTCAGCAGCAGCGCACACTCCCGGTTCCCAGCTTCTTCAGCCACTTCCACGATATGGTTCCCTGTACTCTGGTCTTCGATATCAGCAATGTGGTCATACCCGTCTACGAGTAAAGCTTCGAGCGTCTCGATATCATTCCTATTCGCTAGCGCGAGTACCCACGAGTCGATAACCCTCACGTTATCAGCCCTGTTCAGGTGGACTGCAATGTCTCTCGCGGTCCTCATGTTCACGTCCCTCCATCCTAGGTTCACGCTAGGATTTTGGAGGAACGCTAGGATGGTTGATCCTCCTCCTGGTCGGGTGCAAGCGAAGTGGAGGACACTCTGACCGGATTCGTCGCGGGTGCTGTTGTGCATCGTGAATGGGGAGGATGACTCGCCATCTTCTGTGTTCGAGTCGATGGCGTGGGGGGCTGACTCGAGGAGGGCTCGCTCCACTTGCTCGTCTTTCTCTGGGTCGAATGGGCTGGTACGCTCCTCCTCTTCTAGTAACGCGTCTTCGAGGGCGTCATACCCTGCTGTCAAGTCGTTGTTTAGGTTGGATTCGGATGGAGGGGGAGGAGGGGCGGGTTGCTGTTCCTCTTGTTCTTCTGCTGCAGTTGTTGATGTTACTTCTTCTGACGATGGAGCAGGTGGTTCAGCGTTATCACCACCAGCACTTGCCTGTTCTTCAGGCGGCTGTTGCTCAGGAGTTGGATCAACTTGCTCAGGATTCTCCCCCGCCTCTGAAGCAACGGCAGCAGCAGCAGTAACAGCAGCAGCAGCACCAACACCAGCAGCTCCTCCAACCAAACCAGTTACCCCTTCATCATCATCACCCCCTTCCCCCTCTTCCCCATCATTGTATTTCCTCAGAAAGTTGGCAAGGTACATCAACCGGGTCGTTGGGTCTCTGCTGACTCACCAAACTGAGCCCTTTCACCAACGCGTCCCCTAGCACGTTCGCCAAGTACTTCCCTTCCTCCGACCAGATCGCAGGGAAGTTGTTGTTCGAGTTCTCCATCATCACGACAGAGTCTGGGTCTTCTTCAACTCCTTCACCAGCATCATCCGTTACCATTTTTGAAGGAGACTTTGGCGGAGACGATGATGGTTCAGGTTCCCCAGATCCGCCTCCATCTCCTCCATTCCCGTCCTCAAGTACCGCCTGCTCCTCACCACCACCACCACCACCACCCTCTTCCTCTTGGTTATCCAATCCTCCTGTGAAATAAAAAAAACACAGAAACTTGTCATCAGATAAGTAAAAAAACCACACAAGCACACGATTAAATGTGCAAGAAACATTGTAAACACACAATAAAAACAGCGCATGGTAATAAAAAAAAATAAATGAACGGAAATGAATTAATTTTGGGACACACGTGTACGCGTCAAGTAAAGTCCAAAATAAATAAATAACAACACAAACAGAACGTTTCGTACAACACACACGTGCAAAATGTGAAGAAGAAAAGTTAAAACTTTGAAACTGACAAAAATAACACTAAGCCGGGAGGGAATTAAAAAAAATAAAATTCGAAATTTTTTTCTGAGGGTGTTTCAAAAAAAGCCTCGTGAGACCATAAATAAATACTACATATAATTCATCTCAACAGATTTGATTTAGTCTCCCGATAATTTTGAAACACCCTTTTTCATAACAAAGCAAAAGACAGTAAAAATATTGAACATAAAATTCAGTTAATTCATTTTTTTTGGACTTTACCTGCGCTACATTATTATAAAAAACACTTTGTAGGTTTTTTTGTGCTAATAAAACAGTTATTATTGCTTCGTATGTTATATAATAATCTCCTCATGTTCTTCATTCAGAATGTCCTGGAAAAAAGAACTGGTGTGCGGGTTCATAGTTTAGTTAACTCTAGTTTAGCATCCTTGTACGTTAATAATTTACTGTATGGTTACAAGTATTATATAATCTGCTTAGCAAAATTTCTTAATCAAATTCCCTGTTGCTTACGTTACATAAATAGGTATCTCTCTTTGTGTTTCTCTATCTCAGAGGCGTAAGTAATTATGTGAACAATTTTTCTTGCTTTTCTTTGCAAGCTAATAATAAAAATATAATGGATTGATACTTACAGAAATCTCTCAGATTTACAAACAATCTCTATAGTAAGCTACAGCGTTGTTGTGGTAACGAATTATCATCATATAATCTTTGCACCACTAAACTCATCGTTTGTATACAAAATCTCGAGTTATAAATTGTGATAATAAAAAAATATGGTGTCCCTGTAACTAATTCCGTTTTTTTTTTCAATTTCCATACACACACATGATTCCGGAACACCCTGTACATCCACGATTCTTTTAAAATAAAACCGTGTAATCACAAAGATAAAATCACTTCACATATCCATCCCCAAATACGCTAATTTCGAGATTGTCTCAACAACACCACCACCACTACCATCATTCCCTCCTCCACTCCCACTATTCCGAGCACCCCCACCACCCCCACTATTCTGAACATTATTATTAGCCTCACTACTCCCATGTTCTTTCTTCTTCGTGGTGGCCCTATCTATCGCCCTCGCTTGGTCCTCCTCATCTCTAATGAGCTCGTTGACACTCTTGATCGTCCCGAGTACCACCTCATTCTCATCAACCCCACAAGTCCGGACGTTCTCCACTTCGATCCAGTCGTCTGGGTTTATTTCCGTACTCGACCCGAACATCCTGTACTTCTGCTTCCATTTCAGGTTCAGTTTCAACTCGTCGCATTTCCTCGTTAGGTTGGCGCGGTTTTGCATCATTTGAGGGAGGCGGAGGCGGAAGGTTATCTGTAAACATTGTTTTTGAACGGAGTAGTTTCAGTTGATAAATAATAACAATTACGTTGTAACTTGGTGGATAATTTTAAATAATTGGTAATTAGGTCTAATTAAATTTGTTTTTACCCTAATCCCCGTCCCACACCGAAACGGATCGACAGTGAGGAACCCACACTGTGAGTTGAAATGAAACTCGCACACATCCCTGAACTTATCCATCACGTTCACAACAGTTTCCATAACCGGGTGGAGCTTCCCGTACTGACTAGTCACTACCACGTCTACGTGATCTTCCGCATTCACCCAGATTTGTGTAGACCCAGATTCCGTGCACAGGAAGCCTCTTCCTTTCGGCCAGAAACGGGAGATCTTTGTTGCCTGTGACAAAAAAATTTTTCTTGTCGGGTGAGTAAATTGTTTATTTACAAAATTGCTATTAATCTATAAATTAAATATAACCTCCGGGAACCAAACCCCGCGTTCCTCCACCAACTCCTCCCTCTCGTCTTTTTCCAACCCTTCCAATTCGAACCACTCGTATTGGTCAGCAGCGAACACTCGTTTCACAATCTTCTGTACTTCGGTGAGTTCCTCTCTTTTCATGATCGGGATGAACGGGAGAGGACGCATGTTCCTAGAAACTCGAACTCTAACTTGGTGGATGAACTTGCTAGGGAGGTCGACGATGGGGTAGGATGGGAGGAGGCTCATGTTACCTTGATTATGTTTACAAATTATGTTTACTGTTTACAAATTAAATATTTTATTTTAAATAAAAAGTCTTAATAACCACAAAATAAGAATACCCCCCCCCTAAACCTTACCCTGCATCACCATCTCCGGATGCAGAACGGGTATCTTATCAACCCCATTACAGTCACAGATCGCAGGCACGAACGCCTCCCCAAAGCTACTGTAAGCATGTGGATCCGGAGCGACGATGAAGAACTGCGGGTAGAACTTGATGCAATCGAGCAACGTGGAGTTGTACCTCGGCGTGCTCCTCATCTTGATCTTGTGGAACACCTTCGGAGTCAAGTACTTCTTCACGTACTTGTTCGCTATGTCTGTCGTATTCCCTGTTGTCAGCTTCTTCCACGTTCTTGACCAGACTGAGTCGCTGTCTTTGGACAACACTTCCAAGTAGAAGCTGTTGAGTAACGTGAGGTTGTGGATTGGGAGCTCGAGTTGGGGGTCCTCGTCATCATCGTCGTCGTCATCATCATGTTCACTTTCACCAAACGTACGTGTACTTCCTGTACCCGGAGGTTTATTCATTGTCGTTGTAGGTGGTCGACTCTCGTGTATCGTCACGATTGACACGTCTTTTGCTACCATGGTGTGTTTTTTTTATTATACACATGTTTTTTTAACGTTTTGTGGAGGGTAATATAAAATGTTTTTATGCAACGTAGCCATGTGTGTACCATGCGCCAAAAAATAAAAGATCTCTTATGTGTTTACAGAACAAAATCACGCTGCATAATATAATCTCCCACAATCTTACCTGAATTCCTAGGAAACGGAGTGTCCGGTCTTTCCCACGAGTCAACACCTGCAGTTGAGTTGTTAGACGCAATCGTAGCATAAGCAGCACCTGCAGCACCAGCAAGAATCCCTCCAGCCACCGCAACCCCCCCGTTCTCAACCACGTTATTACTGGTATTCCTCCTCTGCGTCCTCATCCTCACCCCATCGGCACTCCCACCCTGTATCAAATCGTCCAGTTTGAGGAGGTCCTTCCTCCTCAAATATATCCCAGGCGTGTTCCCACTCCCGTCTTTAACGTTCGGGTCCGCACCCGCTTGGATCAGAACCTTGTACATGGTCCCTGAGTCCGGGAGCGTAGCAGAATAATGGAGAGCTGTCCTCCCACGTAAATCGGGGAGGTCTAAGCACTGAGGGTACCCGTTCACTAGGTACCTCACAACTTGGGGGTGGTTCCCTAGCACGGCGTGGTGTAGTGGTCCTCTACCCCGGTCGTCTTGGGCTTCAGCTAGTCGCTTCCTGTCTAGGAGCGACTGGAGGTCCCTCATGTTCCCTGTGTGTGCTGCGTTGTGGATGCTGGAGATCTTTGCCATGTACGCGGGGACGTTGTTGAGGAACTCTTGGATCTCTGGGGTTGGGGACCGTTTGTCGACGAGCTCGTGGCCACGGCCGCGGAGGACTAGGTTGACGAGATTCTCCATGTCGGAAGCGGCGATGTAGTCTTCTACTGTTGGGGATGGGGGGCGGGGTGGGGAGGATGGGGGGAGGGCGGTTGGAGGAGTGGGAGTAGCGTTCAGGGGTTGCTGGGGGGATGGGTTTCTGGTCGATGGAGCCGTAGCTGTAGCAGCAGTAGTTTTGGTTGGAGACCCTGGAGTGGATTTCTTAGAAGGACTAGGGACTAGGATCGGGTAAGGAGTGCTCGTGTGTGGGGGAACTGGTGAAGAGTTTTCAGGGGAGGCTAGCGCTTCTTCGTAGTCAGGTGGGGGTTGGTTGGAACTGTCTTCGTATTCGTAGTCTTGCTCTTCCAGTTCGTTCAATTCTGGGGGAGGAGCTGATGGGGTGGGGGATGGCTCGCGGGATGGGGGGAAGATTGGGTCTTCTTCTTCTTCTTCTTCACCGAGTTGCGGTGGTTGTTCTTCAACTTCCATGGATTCGTCTTCTTTTGGAGTAGGAGGAGCTGTAGCAGCAGTAGCAGCAGCAGGGGTTACGGGTTTTGACGATGCTGTTGCTGTTTTTGCTGGAGACTGGAGTCGTGGTTCCTCTTCGTTATCTTGTGGCTCCACATTATTGTCTTCCTCTACCTCGTCGTCGTCGTCATCACCGCCAACATCCCCTCCATCAATCACAACGTCGTCGTGGGCTAGTTCGTATTTCCCCTCGTCACTGTCAGCAACGTACCTGGAAACCAAAATTATGCAGTTACATCATTCCCATAACAACAAACAACAACAACTCGGTACAAGTAAAAATACAACTCACCCATCCCCAACATCCTCAATCATTTCATCCTCATCCTCGAGAAACTCATCCTCACTCATCCGTATCCGATTAACCCCTTTCCCATACTCCTCTTCCTCCTCCACAATATCCTGGTTCCTTTTCGCAACCTTCCCTCCACTCCCAGTATCCCGGTCTAGCATTCCCCCATCTCCATCTTTTTCACCATCCCCACCCCCACCGCTCAACATCTCCCCAGCCAGAACCCCTACACCAGCACCCCCAGCTAGTATCCCCCCAGCAGCAGCGGCAACAACACTCCCCCCAAACTCCCCCGGACTCGAGATCTTCCGTTTATTCGTATTCCCCCGATTCAGCACAACCCCAGTCCTATCCCACCCAATCAACCCTTTATCAGGAGAGCTGATAACTCTCGGAGCATCAGGGATGTTCCTCAGAAACTTGAAGCTGTCGCACTCACTTGGATGGGTTACATAATACGAAGCATCGTGGTGTTTGTAGTCAACTACGGTTTCGTCTCCACCTGCACGTTGGAGGAACTTGTATATGGATTCTGGGTTTGTAGAGTCTGTTGACACTCGGGCTGCTGCGTAGTGGAGGGGGGTGCGGTTCGTGTTGTCTGTTAGGTTGAGGGTGGAAGGGAACTCGTATAGCAGGTACTCGGCGGCTGCGCGGTTGTTCAATCCGGTTGCCTATACATAAGGTACAATATAATCAATCAATTGGGCGTGCTTACGGTGGAATTTTTGGGATATTTTTGATAATATCAATTTTAAATTAAATATTTATCTAACATATCATTTAATCATGTCAATAATAGGTTGTTGGAATAAAAAACTTGAGGTTGGAAGACTGACTTTGTTACCATGGCAATACGATAGTGCCTACATATACGTTGTACATACCATATACATTGTAGTGGTGCACTTCATTTTTTATGTATTATTGCGTTTTTTTTAGATAATATTCGCCCTGGCATTTAAATCCCATGACAACACTCAATAAGTGTACGCTTCTGGATAATTTAATTGTTGCCTTGTTAGAGTTACAACAATAATTGTTACACTTTGTCCAAAAATAAAAGTGCCAACATAGTTTCATGAGATTTCTGGAAGGTTTGAGGCACAACAGCGAGGTACTTGTATCCATTATAAACTAGAA
>JAHZNF010002027.1:0-10332 GCA_027744215.1 Troglopedetes dispersus
GCAATGTTGAGCATTTTCAACAATGGAAATAAAATTGGAGTAGGATAAAACACATGCACGAATCAGATAATTGAGCAAGTGCGTAAACGACCAACAGAGAGTGATTCTTCTTCTGTTGGAATCGCTTTGTGGCTGGCTTCACTCGCTTCTGCACTTGCATTCACTGTGGCATTGGCTTGGATAACTAATTTGATGCAGGTTCTCATGTTATTTATCTATGTTAGCGTGTGGTTTCACCCGCATAAACTGCAAACTTTGTATGCCTCGTGTGTGTGGGTAGGTGTGTATGTTGAAGGAGCCAAAAATAATTATTGCTGGAAGCATCTACTTATTACTGTTTCTGTGTCCATTTACGCGAATTTATTTTTATTACTTGATTCCTATCACTTAAATAGCTTGCATGTAGGCATTAATTTATTCATCCAGTGTGCTCAAGTTACACATAGCCAAAATGCAAGTCATGTAAACGATATCTTGTTGTCATATTTGATCATGCTCAGAGCATAGGCTTTTGTTTATACGTTACTTGCCAAAAAATATTCCCCACAGATGCTCTTGCGTTCGTTACAAGCAACTCGCATGCATCATCAATCATTGTGCTAGGTTTTGTGATACAGGAAAAGGCAAATTGGTGGAATTCATATGATAGCCATAGTTAATCGTTTTTGTTGTCACATTCTATTTTGGCACCTTTTGGCACTGGCACAGTATGTGAAACATAATAACTCAGGCTTGTAGAATTCCAATGAATGAGAAACAGATACAAGGTTCACGTCTGTTTTTTACAACTCATGGTTCGCTTGAAACAAGGGTGTTATATAATTAGGAATTTAGGAATAGAAATACTCCGACGAATAATATTGCAATGTTGTTCTGCATTTGTCTTGATTTCATTTTCGAAAATGTTTATGGTTAAGCTGGAATCTCCTTTTGGCAGCGTTGTTCTCCCATTCAAAATATTTATGCAGCCGTGATCATGAGTGAACATCATGAAACTCAATGCAATGCCAAGATCATCTTATATCTACATTTTTTTCTCACAAAGCTCCTACTACATATTATAATAACAGTCTTGTGACTTGATAAGGACTCAGAATATAAAAAAAAATTCAATAGCATTTATCTAGTTTTTTTTGCACATTTTATATTTTTGTTTTTATTACCGTCATGCCATCATGAAGAATTTATCGCCCCTCGTCATAATCCACAAAAATTCGGATTTCTCGTTGACTGACAAATGACACTTTTACAACTTGCGCAGGGAGTCTTTTCTGTTTACAACTGTTCACAGGAAAAAAATATAATTGATGTAACTTGGACTCATCTCACAATAAACACAAAAGTTACTGTCATTTCCAATCCTCGCTGGACAAAAGCAATAAGAGCACTGCACAGACTGCACATCTCTCGATTCGAAGACAAGCATGAACTTTTTTTAGAGTGTTCATATCCTGTGGATCCCATGCCAGTTTGTGTGATCATGACATGTCCACGCTGGCATCCTCAAAATGAACATGCCAGTTAAAGCATCCGATTTTTTTTGCTTATCTAAAACTTTTACTTTCTGTCCGTCTGCGTAAATGTGCACTCTCACACTCTCTGCACTGAAGTCAACGTCGGGGTCAGAAGAGTTTTTGAGTAAACGAAACAAAATCCATGAAACCAAAAGTTTCTACACCTACTATACGTTCACATCACCACTATAAACAAAATTCTTTTTGCAGCAAGTTTACTTTTATATTTTGAAACAAACTCTTTACTTCCTTCATCTATTTCGCAGGAGCCATGTCGTCTTAGACAAGCTGACTGCTCAGTTTGTTGTCCGATTTATCACACAAAGATGAAGTTTTTTTTTCAGCTGGACTCCTCTACATAATGATTTTCATCAAGCTTCATGCGAGAAGCACCACGAAAAAAAAACTCTTCTCTTTAGGTGATGTGACGCACAGTCAAGTTCTGCTGGAAAACTGGAGAAGGCGAGCGAGTAGCAAGGCAATGTTTATGAGAACGATGATGATGACTGCGAGGATGCTGAGCTGAGTGAGAGTCAGAGGACCCAGGTGATTCCCCACAACACGGAGATCCGCAGCCAGAGACGGTCATAATAACAATAACACTTGCTTCTTCGTTCAAACTTGGTTTGCTTGTGATCTTCAACTCTTCTACTTTTTTTCGAATGTGTATTTCATCGGCACAAGGAGAAAAGTCATGCAAGTAGGGAATGCGACAAGGGGAGCAGAGAAAGGGAATAGTAGATAGTGTGTGTGTGTATAAATCCTACACACAACGCTTTTTTTTACAAGGGAGACAAGTCAGCAGTGAACTGACTAGAAGAGCAGGAGCTGCATCGAACCAACCACTTCGCCCAACATTAAACCCAAACTGATTGTGAGTGAAACTCTTCTTTGCAACTTCATATGCAATGGAGTAGTAGGAGAATGCACGGGCTGAATGATGAGAATGATGATAACCAGAAAAAAAATCTTGGGAAACTGTGTGTGTGCACACAAGGTTCGCTCGTTTCACCATCACCACAAAAAGTGAAGCGCACATGCAAGAGATATAGGTGTTTTATCCCTAAAAAGTACGTGCACGCACTCTCGTTTGTAAAGGTATTTAAAAAACAAGAGGAGCAACTCGTGCACACAATTTTGTGCAGAAGACTCGCTACCTTTTTCTTTCTTTCCTCCCGTCTCTGCCTTTTTTTGCTTGCATTTACGACTTTGCCGAAGAAGAGTGCAAGTGCAAGCGTGCATGGAGGAAGCAAGCAGAAAGAAAACTGAAAAGATTCTCTTGTGCAAGCTGCAGCTATATAAGTTTGTAGTGAAGTTTTTCTTGGTAAAGTGGGTTTTTCTTATCTTTACCGATGGGAGGGAATGCGGCTGGCTGCTCTTCGTGAAGTGGCATGCATGCATTTTCCACTGTTTGAGAAATAACAAGAAAAAAAAAGGATTGCGTTGCGTTGTTGTTATTCGATGAAATGCAATGTGTATTTATCCATACTACGAGCCGACTATATATGCACACAAGTATGTACATTATTATTTTTATGTGATTTTCAACTTTTATGCCGAAAAGCAGAAGAAAACCTCAAACAAAAGAGTCTTTTTGAGACTACATTGGAGCCTTAATAACCAGCAAAAAAAGGAAGATTCTGTGTTCGTTCTTTTTGGGTAAAAGTGCATCTTTTTAATATAAAAAGAGAAATGCGAGAAGGGAGATCGGGAGCCGCGTTTGGTAGTAAAAAAGCACCGGATTTTGCTTTGCTATTTTTTACGGATAATGTTATTGTATTCTTGTAGAAGAGCTTAGGGCAGCTTCCTTTTTTTCTCTTTTTTGGATTTGAATGGTCATATATTTGAGAACAAGTAGGCTTTTTATTCTTGCTCGTCGATATTGCTAAACTGCAATATTACGTCCCGTTGTTCCTTCTAGTGTTTTCGACATACGAGAGATTTTTATCTTACGGAGTAGTGTGGAGGGTTGCTTTGTTCTCCTTCGTGATGGAGGGTTGGTGGGTTCACTGCAATGAAATACTATAAAAAATATAGCTACTAATATGAAAAATGCACACACAATGCATATAAGACACTGGAATAAATACACGGACAATTTGAACATGGCTTGTGGCAGGCATGGCTCAGAAAAATTTCCCCCAAAGTTCGGACGGACGCAAACACATTTTACACTAGTGTGTCTCGCTCACTAAAAACCCAGCTTCGTTTCATCTTCATCGGTCGGTCGGTCGGTGTTTCATTTCAACAAGAACGTCAGCCCAGCCAACATCACAACACAATGAAGGAGGGTGAAGTTGACTGTGAGTGAGGAGAACAGGAGCTCCGTTGTTGTTGTTGCCTCTGAAAATTTTTTCCTAAGCCTGTCTGTCTGTCCAACCGTCTGACTGAGAGTGACGAGGAAGAGAAGAAATACAAAACTGAGTTGCTCGATGTCACACACTCTCCTGGCATATCCCATATCGTGGCTAGAATATAATGCAGCACATCATGAGCACCTTTTTCACCAAGTACAGTTATGGAATATTATTTTTGTTAGGGATAAAAGTCTTTGTCGATGTACATGGAAAACTAACGTTGCTCTTGGTAGACACATTTTCATGCCTCTCCTCAGAGCAAACAAGTTCCGCGCGTACCAGATATATAATGCGCTCAAAACTGGAAGGAAAGAAAGGTAGTCGTGACATAGAATGTAAAGTATGTGAACTCGGCGAGGGTGGCTTGGAGATATATGGTTGCACGCAAAGGGAAACTTTTTAATATATTTTCGACCCTAGCCCAATACAATTTCGAATACGTAGAGTCACAGTCACTCATACTTATAAGCTACGCTCTTCACGTTTTTTTTCTAGGGCTAGTGTTGGCCTAGGCCTAGGATTTTGTCTCATCTATATGTGCACCATTTCTACTTGGATACATTCTGGTCTGGTTGCATTTTTACTTTGTAACTCTTTCCTTTTTTCAAGTATCTTGGAATGTTTTTAGTTTTGTTTGTGTGAACGATTTCTTTACTTTTTTCTGGTGCGCATCGATCAGTTTTCGATGTCAATGTTAAAAAATTCATGTGCAACATCGTAAATATGAATTCAAGCATGCAGCATGCATGCAATGGAACATAACTATTAGATTCCAAAGTGGAGAAATTAAACAAACAAATAAGTACACGAGTAGGGTTGCTCACGCATATTTTTTTATTCATGAACTTTTTTGTTCCCTTTTTCTGTTTGTTTGTAAGTAATCATATTTTTTTTTGGCTTTGTGGCTCTGAAGCTCTGTGCATTGTGCATATGTGTGAATGTGAGAATTATTCTCATTACATTTAAGGAGATAAATAAATATGTCCATGCTGCTTCCTCGCCTCTTATCTGCCCTTTGCTATTGTTAGGTTGTGGGTGTTAGTCGGACATTGTAGTACTATATTTATTTTTTACACGGAAAAGTTGTAAATTTACTTTTTTCTGGTGCGCATCGATCAGTTTTCGATGTCAATGTTAAAAAATTCATGTGCAACATCGTAAATATGAATTCAAGCATGCAGCATGCATGCAATGGCACTCAGCTATTAGATTCTAAAGTGGAGAAATTAAACAAACAAATAAGTACACGAGTAGGGTTGCTCACGCATATTTTTTTTATTCATGAACTTTTTTGTTCCCTTTTTTCTGTTTGTTTGTTTGTAATCATATTTTTTTTGGCTTTGTGGCTCTGAAGCTCTGTGCATTGTGCGTATGTGTGAATGTGAGAATTATTCTCATTACATTTAAGGAGATAAATAAATATGTCCATGGTGCTTCCTCGCCTCTTATCTGCCCTTTGCTATTGTTAGGTTGTGGGTGTTAGTCGGACATTGTAGTACTATATCTATTTTTTACACGGAAAAGTTGTAAATTACTTGACAAAACGTTTGTTGTTGCTGTGCTAATGTATGCATTCGGTGGAGCATTTTCCTGTGCTGAGGAGACGAAGCCAGTAGTTGCAGGTTTAATGTGTTTTATCGTCATCATGATTTTTGTTGTTTTCTGTGTATGGAAAACGATAAGGGCTAGATATTTATGGAGGGTAGAAATTATATGTACGGACACGAATAATAATTTTTCATTCAGGCATTTTTTCCCACATTGAAACCAAATAAAGCGTGAAAAAATAATAGAAGTAAAAAATGAAGTCTAAAAGGTCCACAATCGTTTTTTTTTATACCGAGAGTACCTCATGGTTGCAACCATTCCATGGGACATGTATTGTATTCCATTACATCTTGGATCACGATTTGCTTAAGCACTTAAAAAATAGTTCCATATTCATGAGCCACCGCATCTGAGCAAGTGTATGCAGTTTTCCTTATATAATGGTGTATTTTATGATTGGAGCATGGTTCTTTATTTACCGAAAGCATGAAGTGCTGGTAATAGCGAAGCGGGCTGGACGCTCTCACACATACGCAGAAGGCGATTTTCTTGCATCCTTTGTTGTAATTTTTTTTCCCAGTTGTATATCAAATCAACCAGCAAATTGTATTCATGCCTCCTTTCCTAAAAAAATTGTTACATGGACTTGGTGTGTACTCCATCATCCAGTATTTATTGTTATTATTTCACTTTTGCTCACGTTCGTTGGTGCTGGAACTAAATTCTCTGGGCTGAGAGCTGACTAACTCTCTACTTTCTTGTTTACTTTACTCCACCCTCACATCTCGCATTTGTCTTGCATTTTTTTCTTGTTTCACAGCACTTCTCTAAGAGCAATTTGCTTATCTATCCGTGATGCTTCGTACAAAGAGTTTGTTCCACGTCTTCAAGTAGTACATTATTATTATATTCAGAGCGTAACAATTTGTACAGGGCTCTGGATGATCCATGTTGTGTGTTATGTAGTCATAACCATTCCGTTAAAAATTACTTACATTTTATATTCCATATGGTCTTCTGTATTCCAGCTCAACGGAACTGCGTTCTGTGTTATTATTATGAAGAAGAGCTGTTGTGTAGTTCCGTTCGCCTCAGTAACTTGGACATTGTATTTACTTTCTGAGCAATTCAGCAACAAAGAAGAACACGCGAAAAAAGGGATCTAGGATTTTTTTTGTAGAACCGATTCTGAACTGAATTTAATTCACTACCACCACTCCCGGAGAAAAGTGTTGTGTGGAGCAAAATAAATGCATTACGGATGCTAAAAAAAACTGACGAAGAAAGAAAGAGATATGATTCTCTAGTTGCTTACTTACTCACTCACGACAAAAATATACTGCGTAAATATAATGTGCAGGAGTTGAGCCAACGTCTGTATTTTTTCTGAACCCTACAATTCCGGAGAGAAATGCAGCAGCATGATACAAACGACGACTTATTAGTAGCACGAGTTATAGTCCTATCGCCGTTCTGCTTAGCAGCAGCCGAAAAGAAGGGAAAAATAGGGAAGAAAAAGTCATAATCAGCCTAAGTACACATTACCCAAAAAAGTAAGCATCCTTTATCTGTGAATATTGTTTGGAAAAGGAAGAAAATGTAGAAGCGTCATAATCATAATACTCTTTCACTTTTTACTTCTCCCATATATTTCTTTCAAAGCTATGTAATACTGCTTTCTCCCTTTTAGTTATGCATGACTTACCTTTACAATGGTTTTGTGCTGTACTAGGTTTGCAGTAAAAAATGGGGAGTACTTATTTAAATATGGTCTTTCTTAGCCAACTCGGAAAGCATTTATTTTTCCTGATCCGGCTCTTTACACTGTCACCCTATGCATTTTTCCTGGTAGGTAAGTAATTTTATGGATAAAAATGCCATGTTTTGTACACCACCGCGCTGCTATGCATCGGGAAGGAAGGCGGAAGTAAAATTGAGAAAGGAAGAAAAAATGCGCTCAGTGGAGCTGCAACTTTATTTTTTTGCATGAACTTGAAATACTTAAAGTCCAAAAAACTTGAAAGATAGTACATACTTAAGCCTGTTTGCATAGTATATAAGGCAGCGTTATTATTCCATAACATTTTTTAATATAATGCAAGGAGACTATAGACGAGAAGAGAGTGATGTAGGCAGACAAGTTGTGTACGCATGCAATCATCATCTTCCTTCACTCCTTTTCTCCCATCATCATCGAGCAAAAGTTTTTTTTTGCTCCTGTTTGAAGGTTTGGAAAGGAAAGTAAGCGGAGGCAGCATAATATCCTTTTGTATTCAGCTGCATCCACGTGAGAAAAGAGGATGTTCTTTTACAGATGGGTATTTCCTCCTTATGCCATATAGTTAACTCGTACATGCGTTCATAATAAGTTGTTTTCATGCTGTTGTAAGTAAGCGTGCTCAGCTCTCGCTCATCGCAATCACAAGGAAGGCTATTATGAATGCATGCGTTGCATTCCCGTAACAATAATCTCCAAACAACATGTTGTGTACTAATAACAGACTTGAAATGCGTCTACTGTTGATAATGGTGCTGCTCCGGGTCTGCCCCCTTTTCCCATTAAGTGCGTGCATCTAATAAATGCATAAAGAAATAAGTATTTAAGTTTTTTTTCTTTCTTTAGATAAAAGGTAGTTGGAAAGGAAAGGAACATTTTTATTGTATGAAAATACACCGAGTAATCATAATAATAAGCGGAGTTGGTTGGTGCAGCAGTTGAGCTTGAAACTGTTCTCGCACAGCTAATGATCTGCTTTCATCCTCATCTTCTTCGCTCCTTGCGTCTGTCTCCCTTTCATGCTTTGTTTCCCTTCAGTTCACTCTCTTCTTGCAAGTTGCGTTTCCTTTTGCTTTCCACTTTTCCAAGAAAGAAGTTCCCTACTGTTTCCTTTTTCTACCCACCCACCTCAAGCAATTCTCAAAGTTTTTTTTCCCGAAAGTTTACCTCGTTATACAATAGTACAAACAGAATATAGGATATAGAGACGTATGCATTAATGAACACGCATTATCAACATAACCTAAAATCCAGAAGGGAAGAACTTTTGTGTCCGCCACACAATTTTTTCAACATTATTAAGTTGAATCAGTATCATGAACTTCAGGAAGGATGTAAAGAGTGAAAGGATTACATAAAGTTTTTTTTGCGTTGGATGCAGTTAGTTGCACGCANNNAACTTTTGTGTCCGCCACACAATTTTTTCAACATTATTAAGTTGAATCAGTATCATGAACTTCAGGAAGGATGTAAAGAGTGAAAGGATTACATAAAGTTTTTTTTGCGTTGGATGCAGTTAGTTGCACGCAGGATACTGGTACCAGTGGACAGACGACCAAATGAAATGTCTTTTAAAAAAAGCGAGCCTTCCTTTAGTTCATCCTTGAAACAAATATTTAAAACCAAACTTTTTCAATCTTAAACAAATTCTGCATGAAAATTCGTTGGGAAAAGCGTAAAAAATTAAAAACGAATAAAGTATTTATAGTTTCGGAGACCAGTCAGTTACAGATAATTATGATGACCTGTTTATAAATAACTTGGTTATTAAGAAGCAAACACTATTTTGAGGGAACATTCAAAAGGATGTATTAGTGAAAGTATGAATTCGACATGGTTATAAAATGACACATTTGCAGCACCAAGGCTTTTTACTTATTAAAAGTGATAGTCAAGTTGGATGGTACACTACTGCATGAGAACTGCACGGTTGGCTCTGAGTTTACGAATGACTTCATTAATACACGTAAAAAAGTGAAAGCAATTGTTCATCATTAAACCCCCTCTTCTAAAGCAAGTACTTTTGCAGAGCTGTACGTAGTACCACGAGACAAGCCATACTTCCATGCTGATATTGTAGCGTTGTTCGTCGACATTCTATTGTGCAACTGTCGAGCAGCACAACATAAAAAAGCTTTCAATAGTTCCTTGCACAATAGTTCCATTTTGAAATGGTGCAGTCATGCCTGAAAAAAATATCCATCATCCAAATAAGAAATATTGAGTCATCCTCTTCATCGTTTTACCACTGTCATCCTTTCGTCAAACACCCTCCTTTTCTATTAAACTAACGCTATATATTGCGCGAAGTCAGTCAACCATTCCACACCCTTTTCTCCACGATTTTAAGAGAGGAAGCTCATTACATCTGCGAGAATAATTTATTGACATCAACAATAAAAAGTTGCGTCAAGTCATGTCTCAACTGACAACTTGTCACCATCGACGAAGTCACTCTTCTACTCAATCAAACTATGAGCAATAATGCAATTGTGACTAGGTTTCTTCTCAATTTTTTGAGTGCTTACTCCATTCCGAAAATCGGAGTATAGAGTTTAATTGAATTCCATCTTTCTATTTAACATTTCGAGGTTTGAAATTTTTGACAAGGAAAGTAACAAACCATAGGAAGTGCTTTGCTGCTAATTATTACCCAATACTGAAATTTGTCATACAACCGCTTCTGTGAATTTACATCACATTGCTAATTAAGCCCTTTTCATTATTTCACTTCACACTGACACTAATAATAGCGACAGCGACACATTCATTCATTCATGAAAAATGTATACGCGAAAGGATACGGAGATATATATAAAGATGTGTGTAGAATATAAAGCATGAGTAGCAATTTGGAGTGGCTCGTACTGTGGTTCGCTCGCAGTAATAAAGGTGTCCATTTTAGGAAAAAATATGGTATAAAGAAAAACTGGGAGCGAGAAGTGATAATGAGCGATCATTGCCAAAAATTGCCTCCTTTCTAGCAACTGCTCACTATTTCGCTTTAACGTAAGTATAGCAAAGTATTAAATATAATACAACCACTTTTTTACCAACCATATTACACCCTCCCATAGGCCTCTTTTGTTGTAGTGTTTCAAAGATTTAAAAGTAGAAGAGGTTAGGCGAGGTAAAA
>JAHZNF010002028.1:0-13902 GCA_027744215.1 Troglopedetes dispersus
ATGGAATATAGAGTTCTTCGCAACCCATTTCAGTTTATCTTGGGACATAATACTGGCTTGTTTTCTTAAAAAAAAAGGAATGCATACTTGTCCATGTAATTTTTTTGAGGAACAAGATGTTTCCCAATTTTTTTTCTCTCTGAAATGAGGTATCCCCGGAATCGACCTGTATACCACCTTCACCTATATACGTTTTTTCGTTGAAGAAAAAAAAAGAAGTTTTTAAGAGAAATGTTGAGTGTACTCATCTCAGTTTTTCTGTCATTGGGTGCAACACCATTTCTTACGAAAATGAGAATGGGAATGGTAACCTCCTGCTATTAGGGAGAAAGGGGTATCATGTTCTACTTCTACTGTGAAGAGGAAATTCCTGATGAATCACTTTTATTCACGTGAACAAAAAAAAACTTTCCTCTTCTATGCATTTTATTTATATTATTTTTTCTTTAAGAAACAAAAAGGCTTTTGTCAAAACGAGAAGGATGTAACAAAGTGCACATACTCCTAAAAGAAGATGCATAATAGAGACTATTTTGTTTTTTTGAAAAAAACTTTGCCCTCACCAGGGCACTATATATCTTCCTGGAAGAAGGAAAAATATACTTTTTTGTTTTGGTGGATGCAAAAGCATAAAAATAAAAATTGTTTTAAAATGTGTGTCTTGTTTTTCCTTCCTTTATTTCTGCCATGTTTCCATTCAACTTTCCATTTCGTACCATCTTTCTTTTTTTTAGCTCCCTTCTTCCCATTCCTCTTCTTTTTTTAGAGGAAAGTTAGAGAAAGTCCAGAGAAAAAAAATATATTTTGAGAAAAAAGCCAATTGTAATGTTTTATATAAGACAGGAGTAGGACCACAGTTCTCAAACAGGAATATGTCATCTTGTTCCCATTCTTCTGCTAAAAAAATGCAGAGTAGTAGTAAGCAGACCGTGTGTCTTTTTTTTTTGGTAGCACGCTACTACTATTTGCAACATGGCCCAGAAGTGGCTCCAGCAACAAAAAAAGGGTAAGTGCTTACGCTACATTTCCCAAGTGTACCTTTTTTGCCCAACTGCACCAGCCGGGCTGGACGAAAGGAAAAAAAGTGAAAGTTTTTTTCCGTCCAGATTCTCCCTTTTACTTTTCCTATTATTCAAATGACCTTTTATTGTTTTGAAGAAAGTCATGACGTGTGAAGGAGGATAAGACTGACTTCTAAATTAGGAGGAAAGAATGCGTCAAAAAAATAGCACCTGCCCAGAAAAAAAAACCAGCGACACTATACATGAAAATGAAGGTTAAAATTCAGAAAACAAAATACTTTTTGCTTATTTTTTCTTGCAAAAAAAAGGAATTTACATTTCCCTTCTCATTTTCATTTTTTTTTCTTGGCAAAGTGTATTCTGTATATTTTTGGAGAGGCGACGGTCATCTCCACGATTACAATAGTTAGAAGTGTTCTCTCCCTCTCTTGTCACACTAATCATGATAAAGTAGATGTTCTCGAGACATGAAGGTAATCATGACCCCATTCATAATGCCGGTTTAGATTAGATGGGCAATTTTTTTAAGAATACACACAGAATATTTTTCCTTCCATGTTCACCATTTCCTCCACAAAAAAATTACTAAACTGCGCTTCCTGTGAAATAAAAAATAAGAAATGCATATTCACAATAATAACTCTTCTAAAAAAATCTTTTTTATGCCACCATGCATTTTTGTTTCTAAGAGCAGAAAAAATATAATAAATGACATGTAATTTGGCATGTGTGGCAATTCATTTGGCATCGTTGCCACTTTCTTTCCAGTTGGCCCCAATTTCTTTTGCTCTTTTTTTTTCTCTCCCTTGCTTCCCAGTCCAAGCGGCAAAAATTCGAGACTGAGAGGAGAGGTCTAGGTAGAAGGTAAATAGTAAGCAGCACGCTACAATATTCATAAAAAAATATTTTTTTGCATTTTTTTTTGTTGGATAGTGTCAAAGACCAGGAAAAAAGTCAAGCTGAGACAGGACAAAAAAGGGAGCTAGAGAGCAGGTCATACTGCCAAGAGATGGCTATTTCACACATTCTACATCTAGAATGACGGGTCGCCAGGGAGCATTGCGCACAACATGCCTCCATAATAATACATACATATTCCAACTTAAATTGTTGTATGCTGGGTTGAGAATTTTTCATAACAACATTTTTTTCTTGGGATGATTTCCAAGGCAGGAAAGCGATACAATCTCGAAAAAAAATCGTGTTTGTGACGATAATGATGAATACAGAAGACATGTGAGAACATCTGTCAAGTATTAAGTATTTATAAAAACACATTTGCATACATAACCCTTCCTCTTTATTCATCTACCTTGGTTATCTTTTTTTTTCATACTTTTGTGTGACTTTTATAATCGTTGAGACACAAAACAAGGAATAAGTATCGACACGGCATTAAAAAATGCGGCACACTTTCCATGAGCCATTTTAATCTGATCGGATGGAGAATCACGGATCGCTGAGTGTGCGGATGGAAGCCAGTGAGATTTTTTTTGAGAATGTGAAAGCCGTGCAGCTGTCACTGCTACAACAGTGCATGCCTACGTACACATACCAGAACTGAAGGAAGCAGGAAGAGATGGGAAAAAATAATGGTGAAATGTCTCATCACAAAAATCATCCGAGTCCTCGTCACACCACCACCACCACCATCACCGTCATGACGGAATTTTTTTACTCGCAGTGATGTGATCATGCTAGTTTCCCCGGTTTTTATTTTGTTTTGGGTGGAAAAGGGATCGTGTCGTGATCCTTTCATCTCATCTACTTCCCTCCCAAGTTTTGTGTGTCAGCGAAACAGAGAACATTCTGCTGCTGCTCGTTTATTTTTTTTTTAATTTTTCGTTTAGAAAAAAAAAATGAAAATGAGTTTGTCCGTGAGTGGTGTGGAGCGAAGGCGATTTAATGAAAGCAATCAAAAATTAATCAACTTTTCCCATCCTCCTTTTTCACTAATTCCTTTCTCATTATTGTCCCGCACATACATCTACACACTATTTATTTTTTTTTAACGGAGGGAAAGTTCAAAACCAGTGCCGTGTCGGAGGAGACATGACCAAATAAAAAATATATGTAGCAAAGCGTGACACAAAAAAAAATTCCAATGGTTGCAGGCACCCATGCACAATATGGTAGAGCCCTGAGGAAAGCACAAATTTTCCGGGATAATGTTACGAATAATTGCGCACACAATATTTTTTTCGCCCTTTTCCAGAGTAGAGCCCGTTGTAGTTCGTAGTTGATGGAATGTGAAACGTGTGGGCGAGAAAGGGCATGAAGCACCCAATCACAATAAATTATTGTTTAAACTGGTGGAAAACGTGTCAACTGTGGAGATTGGCAGGGCTTATCGTCTCAAAAAAATTTTCTATTCATTTTGGAGCAGAGACGTGTTTGATGAAACACACATAGCAAGTTTTTTCTCTCCAACAAACATAAATGCTATTGACCAACTCAGCAAGCAAACATTCACACACTCACTTTTGATAGACGCCTCATCAAAAAAGAAACTAATAAAGCATGGGAAAATTTGATGAATACATATTACTTTCCTTTTGGTTCTTCCTCATATTAGCATATGTAATTTTCCCACTCTGTTTTTCATTGAATTGGATAAGACGCGACGCCCTGAAGGCTCCCCACGAAAAAAAACCGGCATTCCGGTGAAACCAAGAGTGTGGAACAGTTCCACTTACTTCTCCTCCTCTGTTCATCCTCACTCTGTCGCTCTCTCTCTCGCATCCAATTTCCCACCCTGGAGCGATGACAGGACAGTTCCAAACTAGTTCCTCTGAATACATATTCTATTTCTATGCATGCTTTTCTCCACCTGAGCATAATGGCGCACAAAATTTTGTTCCATGGAAAAAGAGAGTTAAATAGACTCGGCGAGAGTGTGAAGAGTCATCGGCGCAGTAGTCCCTCCACTTCCTCTCCTTCCACCGTAACCACAGCGAGACATGTCTGGAGGCAAAAAATGGGAGAGGTGAAAGCTCTCCAATTTCTGTCAGAGAAAGTGTCCGCTGCTCCTTCCTCCGCAACTTGGTAACATTCACCTTTATTTCCGTCAAAAGGAATAAATAAAACTTATACCCTCGAACAGAGTAAATATTATTAATACATTTTCCTCACAGAGAACACAGTTCTTCTCACAATTACTCTTGTGTTTTTTTGCACACTTGCCATAATAATATCCTCCCCGAAAAATATTTTGTTTTTTTCCTCAACTCTGTTTCGTGTCAGCCTCTCCGCAAACATTTCTGCGGGGTTGGAACGTAAAATAATATCAGCCATTCGCTACAATAATCATCATCATGATTGGAGCAAAAAAAACTATACTGTTAAAAATACTACGGGATAAATATTGTTGAGAAAAAAGTAATATTTATAAATGTACATATATTACATGCATTACGCACACAGTAAACCCGGTGGCCCCAAAATATTAGAGGAGGAAGGCCCCTGACAAGACAGAAAATAAGTGTGTGCATTTTTCTCCTCTTTTTTGTGCTCTCCTTTAATATAATGTTTTTTTGGTTCCCTCCGCCATTCTGGCTTTTATCATTATTACATCCAGTTAGAGAGAGAGAGAGAGAGAGAGAGAGAGAGAGACGTTCCTTCCAGCACTTTTTATCTCTCATTTTTTTTTCTCTCTCTCTCTCTCTTCTTCTCTCCTCTTCAAACAACAAAAATGTGGTGGCACATTTATAAGAAAAGGAGGCATAATGATGCACACTGGCGTTACTTGTTCCATGAGCCTCCCATTTTTTTCTGTCCCCTGTGTATGACTACCATAGTTAATTATCTGACATTTTTACATGTCAAAACGTAGTACGAAAAAAAAATATTGCGAGAGATGGAGCAAAGCCTCCCGAAATATATATTATTCCTCGCTTGATACAGTTTTTTTTTGTTCGGCAAAAAATGTTGGGAAATCAAGGCAGTGGTCAAGAAACATATTTTTATACTTGGGATATATATTATTTTTATAAATGTGTGTGTACAAGCCTTACCACTTCTGTGATGATGGTAGTGATGTAAATCGCTGATTCTTTCTGATAAGAACACAAGAAAAAACCTAGCACCACTCCTCAAGAGTTGGGATACCACAGGAGGAAAACGTTTTTTTTAAATATTTTTTTGAGAGAAACCCGATTAAAATAATATTAGAGAAAATTATGCATTATACAAGAACCACACAGAGTTTTCTCACGGACATTGATGGATTACACTATGGATATGATTTTTTTTGTATGTAAAAAAAGTATTTTTAAAGGAGACAGACACGTTACGTCCTCACAATTTTCAGGACACACACAGAAGGCGCTTTTTATGACATGTTGGAGACTTAATAATGTTCTCTAATGGTACCTCAGCTATTACAAGAAAGGGGGAAAAGGTCTGAAAATTCTCATTTCAAAATGGCTCGAGGTTCCCCCATTCAGCTGACTTTTGGCATTGCATCAGGAAAAAAAATTTTATACCATATTCTCTCACACAAAAAATACTCTTCTTCTTTTGTACAAACTTGCTAATAAGCAGAGGCGAAACAAATTATAGAATGTCATCTTGTGAAACAATATTTCTCCTTCAATGTGATTTCGCCGAAAAAAAAGGCGGCGTTTGTTTGCAGACTTGGTTTTTTTTTCTTTCTTAAATCGGCGACAATTTTTTTTATTTGAGTGGCTCGCCCTCCGCTCAACACCATTTCAATAATGTGTACCATGGCTCTTGAGTCTACCAGGTCACATTTATATATTTTTTCTAGAAGGATCAAGAAAAGAAAGCTCTTTCACAATTGTGAATACCGTTATCCGAGAAGAAAATACACGCCCGGGAAACAAACATGAACAATTTACGTAATCACAGTGGACCTTCACCCAACTCGGGAAAATTGTACAAAAAAAATTAATCCAACCGAAAAAAAAGTTTTTAAACAGTTGGAATATGGAATGCATATTCCAGGTTAGAAAAAAATGGCACAAATATTACTACGAAGACTGCTTTCAAAACTGTACCATTTTATTTTGCGAAAAAAAAGAAGAAGAACCTGAATTACGCTTGAGTTCCCTGCTGCCTCCCTCTTTTTTTGTGTACCTCACTCGACCACAATAATTCCATAATGGTATTCAGTTTTTTTTTGCATAAAAAAAAAGATAAAATGCCCTGAAGGAACAAAACGAGTGAAAAAAAATTGGGAGCAAGTTGAGTAAAAAAGGGAGGGAAAAAAGAGAAAAAAAACATAGTGACGCTTATAAAAGAAATTGTGCACTCTCCGTATATTTGTGTAATCTGTAGCAAGGGACCAGGAAAAAAAAGGCTTCAAACACCGCCTCTCCCTACTTTTTTCCAGGAGGAAACAGGGAAAATTACGTCACATATGTAGAGAAGGAGGAAGTAGGGTACAATAAATATTTTTTATACAAAAAAATACTAGTAAAAAAGGTAGACAAAAATGGTTGGTGGCGAGAGTGAAGTGCGGGGCGGCACTGGTCTTTCTTTTATTTTTTTTGTGCTCCGGGATGGATCACAATGAATGCTCATCTACTCACAGAATAAGTGTACGTAACAATGAAATGCACGTGCTCTGTGAATCCAATACTACAATATTCTTCTCTTCTCTTTTGAGAGGTTCTAGTTCAGACTAGAAAGAGAGGAGAGGGTACAAAAAATTTTTTTTGATTGCAAGAATAAATATAGAAGAGGAGGAAGGAATTGTATAGAAATGTGTGCACAAATATGAAGGAGGAAATAGAATTGGACAAAAATTAAATCTTCCTTTCTGCATCTTATTTTTGTTCCCATTACTCTTTTTTTTATTTAGAAGAAGTATATTGCTTGTATTAAATATTACCCTTGCCACTTGAGCACCCCCGGCCAAGGAGTAAAAATTATAGACCTCTCTAGAAAGAAATGAGCTAGTGGTACCAGAGGTCACCAGAGTTAACCAGGATCTGTGCCGTTTCTAGTACTTGAGAAAAAAATCAAGGTAGCTCTGGAATATCTGGTTCGCGGTCATATACTAGATTTGCTTGAGTGCACCTCACTTTTAGCTTGTTTTTTTTGGAGGCGCATTTTCATAAAAGAAGGAGAAAAAAATGAGAATAAAAAAATTATTGTGAACAAAAAAATAATAGTGAGCCAGACTTTGGTGGGCTCTGTTCACGGTCGTCTGCAGTGATGAGAGAGAGAGAGAGAAGGACTATTTTTTATTCCTTCCGCTGTACACATCTGAAAAAAAAACGGGGAAGAAGAGTTCTGGTGCTCACTAAACTGCGGTTCTTTTTTTTCTCTCGCTTTAATAGAATTTTCCTCTGGTGCCCGTTCATCTTCGGAAGTGTAACAGTTTTGGCTAATAAGGTGCCTGAGCCTCCGCACTGCACTTTATATATTTTTATTTTATTTTGTGTGTTCATGTGGCGACGGGGATGGTCTGGGTCGGGGAAAGTGTATCTGTATGTAAAATGGGAGCCAAGAAAATGGCTGGAACAACAACCACCGCAGAAACACCACCACCAAAACCACCTTCACAAAGAGGATACATCACCAAACTAAAAACCTATATCTGCTTACAATGGGTGGGCTTCTTGTGTGTGTGAAAAATAAAAAGTACCTAAATTTCTGCTCCAAGGTTGCAACTTTCACTCTTTTAATGTCTTCCCGTTCGTTATGCAGAGAGGGGCTGGGATGCACTACTACAAAGAGTAAAAAAAAATGAGGAAGTCATAAAGTAAAAACCAAACAATGGAAACAATGACTAGTAGTATGTATATTTTTTTCAGCTGGGGGAGAACAAAAACAAAAGAGAGTAAAGACAAAGAGAGAGAGAGGTGGAGATGAAAATGTGTCTATTTGCTCAACGCTTTTTTCCCCATTGAAATCAATCCTCACTTCAATTACCTTTTTGTCACACAAAAAAATACACAACTAACAAACAACATTTTTAGGGTTACCATGTTTGGCTTTTTTCCTCCTAAGTTGGTCTCAATGAAGCGGGCTACTTATATCCTCCAAAAACTGTTGTAATGTAGAAACACTGTAATTACGTGAACACCAAAAATAAAACCAGAATTGTGTTAGATTTTTATGATGTGCTCATCTCGCAGATTACATATTTATTGCAGCGCTTTCCATGAATATTTACATCCGATTTTTACAACATTTCTCTCACTTCTTCCCTCTCAAAATATTAGTATTAAACTGTGATGTGTGTGTATGTGTGTGTGTGTTCCAGAAATTTAAATACCCACGACAGGAAAAAAAATGGTCAGAGTTGAAACTAAGCTGGAAAGAAAACAATACTTAGGAAGAGTTTTTGCACATGCCAAGCCGAAATTTTGGAGCCTTACTCTGTAGTGCTCCACCTCGAACCGCGGACAGAAGTGAGCCCACCCACCAAAAAAAAGTAATATCTACCCAACATGAACACACCACCAGCCCCAGTTGTTGTTTTTCTCTCTTCTTTTTTTGATAAATTAGATGGGTACATGAGATACTTCCTGAAAGTGAATTTTCTCCTTTTCTCCATCCTGATTTTCTCATTCATGCCAAAAAAAATACCCAGCCGGGGAATGCATATATATTTTGCAGAAGAGCGTCAGGAATTACACAGGAAATCTACATTAAAAGCGGAAAGCATGTCATAGATAAAGGAACCATTGCCGACTGACTCTCATTATATTATACGTGAACCGATCCAAGAGAGTTTTCTAGATTTTCCTCTGGATCCCAACTGGAAATTGTAGTTAGGAGAAGGTCCACTGGGACAACTCTGCACAATACTCTAATATATTGTGAATGTTAGTGTTGGCTAAAGCGGAAGAAAAGTAGAACTATTTGTACACCTACGAAAATTTTTTTTCCCCAGAAGATCCCAACCTCCACACAAATTTTTTTTTATTCAGAGTTTACTTTCTCGCTCAAAAAATATTTCCTGCCTATTTTTTTGTGTGGGGCTCAGGTAAAAGATTTTAAGCACAACGAGCTAAAAAAAAAGAAGGATAACGTGTGTGCAAGTCTAGTAAGGTTTATTTTTTTTTCGTGAGAGAAGATGGGATGAGTGACTAGAGAGGAGTGAACGATGATGATGATGACGAGCAGGAGTGCACGTTATACCAGGACAAGGCATATGGGCACCACGCGCACAAAAAAAAACTCATTAAAATGCAAAGACTTGCTTTCCCTCAACTCTGGAGCTCAGCTCTGGAGACAAGGTAGATGAGGAGGATGAGTTCCGACTTTTTTTTTAAAGGAACCCCTCCATTACAAGTGAACGGGTGTATTATCTTCTTATTCTTATTATTGCTTTTTTTATTATTTAGCATTCCACATTGGAAGAATGGTACTAAAACGGGGATCGTGTTTTTTTTCTGTTGGTAAGTCTGTCTAGCTAAAAGAGTTCCATGGAGGGAAGAAATTTTTTTTTGGGATGAGGTGCCATTTACTTACACCTTACAATGATAGGCTTTCCATGATTACAATATGTTTGGAACTGAGGAGGCGCCTCACTCTCATTTAATTTTCACTGAATATATATTTTTGGGGAGTTTAGCTAGACATTTTTTTCATAAAAAAATGACAATACAACAGAGCCATCACAAAGGTTCTTTGGCATCAATTTTTTTTCTTGAGTTCCTAAGTTGAAAGGAGTGTGATCCCTTTTCCTACATTATAGTAGGGAGAAGAGGAGGAGCTTGAAAAATAATATCGTAGAGAATTATGTTCACGTCTTAAAAAATATACATATTGCTTGTTTGGTGTCTCCTGTCGGTAGAGAATCTTTGAGACATTTCTGTTAACGACAAATGAGATGGGAATTTGCACACCTGTTTCAGCTTACCTCTTCCTGCCATCATCTCCCAACAAACTGTTTCATTTTATGGGTTTCGGTTGAACAAAAGGTTCAAAGTTCTGAGACACATTTTCACTTAATTACTTTTGCAAAAAAAAAACTACAACCGTCTGTCCTTGTGGTTTTTTTTTCTGATTTTTTTTTGACAAACCAGAATTTTGTCTTTTATGCCGTAGTGGCTCCATGCATTCAGCACAAAAATAAACCGGATTGCGTCAAGATTGAACGAGTATTACTGAAGAATTTAACAAACTACGCAATTCGAAATAATGAAAAGTATGAGCAATCCTTTTGAAGAATATTAACATTTTTTTATGTGAAAAGTATTCAGGTAAAAATAGACACGTGCTGTTTAAGATCCTCATGATGCTCTTTTATTTTGCGCGGATTTTGTTTTTCCATAAAAGAAATTTGAAAAAGTCTTCTAGTTTTTTTTGTGATTATCCATTTTATACAAAAAAAAGAGAGATTTGTTTGGAGATGAAAATAAAAATGGAGCAGTTAATACGTGATTACTTGATTTGAAAGCACATTTTCAAGGAAAGCTGGTGAGTAATCCCTCAATCAAAAAAATTACATGCCTCCAACAAGGATTTATATGGCTCGTGTGGTTCAGCTCCAACTCATTTTTACAAATGTTTCCAAAAAAATGAAGATTTTTTTACTTACCCGAAATAACATATTATATTTGTGTATAAAGTAGTATTATCCTTGGAAGGAAAGAAATTGGCTTTTTTTCTTCTTCTTCTTTTTTCTTATTTTTTTTTCTCTGTAGAAAAAGTAATTTTGAGTGGATCTCTGAATGATGATGCATGACGTGAGAAAAGTGGATAAAAAGGGGAAATAGCTTTTGCTATTTTTTTTTTCCTTGAGTAATATTTTTTATTTGAAGGAGACAAAAATAATAAATGATTATGTTCCACTCTATTGTCCCTAAGCTTATGCTTCCCACTGCTTTCCTCTTAATGTATTTTTTTTCCTGGGTAAGCTGGAAGAACACCACATAAAATAGGATGGAGCTGGAAGCCTGACTAAGTAAAAAAAAAGTGTATTACGTGAGTTAGCAACCAACCACCACCACCAAGAAAAAAAATAATATATTGTAGTAGGAAAAAGGAATAGATTTTTTTTAGGAAAAGGGAATTTTTTTTTTGACAAAGTAGCTATTTTCTATGTTCGCCTTAACCTATGAACACCACATTCACCCGTTTTTTTCTCCTGTACTTTTTTTTCTTCATAATTTGCATGAAGAATGAATAAAAAAACGGAGAGTTGGGAAGTGGAGTCCCGTCCCCATCTTCTTCTACTACAAAACTATCATCAGCATCTCCACTGAAGAGAAAGCACAGACGTCATGGTAGACTTCTGCTCATGATTTGATTTATCCAGTCTGTCTTTCAACACTCCGTCTTCACGACATCTGGAGAAGGTAGAAGTTTTTTTTTTCATACCAGAAAAAAAAATAAATATGTGTGTTATGTGGGGAACAAAAAATATGTGACTCAATTCTCATTCTTTCCTTCTCACTCGCACACAAAAAAAATAACGCACTTCGCACAATGGAAGGATAGGAGGAAAAAAAAAATCTTCCGCAAAGGGTGGCACGCCAAACAAGATATGGAAATGGGGGGAAAATATATGAAAATGCTGTTGGTCCTTATTGAGAGGTTAAGTCAAAATGTTTGACAGGTGGATCAAGTCATCATGATAAATAATTCACTTGCTAATGCACTCATATTTACGCAGACACGTATTATGTAACATTATACGCTATCTTTACCCTGAAAAAGGTTCAAAAATGCATGATAATATTTTTTCTAAAAAATAATAATAGTATTTTCATTTTTATTTTTTCTTACCATAGTCCAGCTGCCATGGATGTGTGAAGGGTTCCATATGCAAATAGATTCTAGATGTGAATATTTAGTTCACTGTTTTGTCGAGCGTCAAAGAATTACTTAAACAAATCTGGGTTACTTTTTATCTTTATCACTGTTTCACTATCATTTGTGTAGCTCCAAAAAAAATATATCTCACTAGGATGACGAAGACTTATAAATATCTAAAGAATGGCGCAAAATTGGGTGCTACACAAGTCACCCAGTTTTTTTTATACTTATCAGAAGATAGTTAGGAGTATCTCAGTTGATTTGATTATACAATTTATTTTGTGTCAAATTCCAGCACCATGAAACTCGGAGCAGTATAGCAGCAGAGGAGAAACCAATGAATTAAAAGTTTGACTGGAGAAAACGAGGAGCATATAGCACACCCCTTTAACTCTGACCAACTCACCCTGTCATCGCGAAACCAGACACAAAAGTACGGGAAATGATCTCGTTTCCCGCAAACTAATAAATTCAGAAGTTTGAGTCAAAAAGCATAATATAAAATTCATCGGAGCAGCGAGCAGCAGCAGCAGCAGCGTCAGCACCCAATTGTTTTTTTTTGTGCTGTGCTCGTCTGAAAAAAGAGAGAGAGTCACTCTTTCTGAGTTGCACACAAAAAGTAGAACTCACCACCACACTATAAACATTTTCGAGTCACTTTGTCTGAAAAGTAATTTTCATCATGAAACTGCCACTTTTTTTAGGGACGAAAGTGGGTAATAAATAAAATGTAAATGGGTATTTACCCAAGCTAATTCATTTTTTTTCAGTTGTTATGGGCAAAATGGGAAGTAGACGACAGAAGGAAACAATGTCGTTGTGTGTGTGTTTCATATAACTACTATCGTGTGTGCACAAGTCTAAGTTATTTTTTTTGTATTTCTGTTTGATAAAACATTCTCGAAAATTATTATTGATATTTTCTACGCACTACTTACTCCACCACACGAGCTGCTTCTCAGAGAAGGAAAATTATTACTCCTTTTCCTCCCTTCCTCGCGTTCTTTTTTTGAGTGGAAGCCAGAAGCGGCAGGAAGAGCAGGAGCTGTAATAGAATATGGTTATTCATGGTGATGGCTACGATAAACCAAAGATTTTTTTTTTCAGATGATGATAATATTAATGACAGTAATAATAATGAAAATGGCTGAGCTTTCGAGTGTGTGATCCAACCGATCACCTCGAGTGAACTAAAGCAAGATGCTCGGGAATCCTGAGATTTTTGTTGGGAAACAAAAATGGAACATCAGAGAAGGCGCACATGAGAGAGTGAGAAGAGACTGCTTTTTTAAGTGAGTTTTACTACTCCACAATACAGCTACACACCAGTCCAAGCGGTGGTGCTCTTGGTCCTGAGGCAGCTTGCAAAATATAGATATTTTGGATGGTGTGTGGCGAGTGAGTCTTTCCAGGCAGCTCTCTGCAGAAAAATATAACGGGAGGATGGAGGAAGAAGGATAGAAAAGGGAAGCAGGCTCTCCTCAACTTTTTTTTCCTTAAAAAAAGGAGAACTCCATTTTTCAGGACAAACTGCAAACCTCCAATAAAATTGCACTGGTAGAGTAGAGTCGCATTTGACCAACAAAGGATTCATTCTTCGTGGAGGAGAGTGAGGGTTTCTCATTGTGTGAGTGTGCAAAAAGAGAACCGCTCCGGATTACCCATCACTACTTCCGCGCGATTCCATTAATGATAATGAAAAGAGTGAAAAAGAGGATGAAATTGAGTAGCCAATTGTAATTTCTTGTAGTTAATTCGATATTTTCAATAAATTGATTCTATTTCATTTTTCGCAAATTTTTTGCATGATGGTGCTTCAAAAAAATGCAAATCCTATTTAAATTTCAAGCTCCAAATTTTGTCCACATTTTATTTGTTTGTATTTACATGCAACTTACTATATTCCAGAAGCCTCCACATTATTTGTTTGAAAGAATATGTCGGGAACGTGTCGAAGTTAAGCTAAATAGCTTTTGAACATTAACAGACTTTCAAAACGCGAATAAAGAGAATCTTATCGTGATCAAAGTGCAAGATGTACACTTTCAACCTGCATAGATGAAGCAACAAAGGAGCGTAACAGTAGCTTGCGTGGTGTGAGTGAGTGAGTCAGCGAGCTGTATAATATAAAACTGAGGTG